>JASDQU010438573.1:1275-17819 GCA_032191745.1 Picea mariana
TCGAAAGGCAACCCGGGGCAGGCTGGTGGTGGGGGAGTAATTCTGGACCCTGCTGGCAAAATTCACAAAGAGTATGCCTGGGGTTTAGGCCATGCCTCAAACAACCAAGCGGAGTTTCTTGCGCTCTGGCAAGGCCTCAAACAGGTGATTAATTCCGGCATCTAGGAAATTAAGATCTTTGGAGATTCTATGAGGGTTGTGGAAGCTTTCAACACCAAAAAGGTGCCTAAGGACTGCACGCTGGCTCAAGTGTATCGGAAAACTCTGCTCCTCCTGCTTCAAATAAAAAAATATCAGGTTTATCACGTTTTACGATCCTTGAATGGTCTTGCTGACTCGCAAGAAAATCGGGGCGTTCTCATGGGAAAAGGACTTCTAACTACAAATGAGATCACGTCCCCTCAGCCAATCCCCTAATCCTCTGGGAAACCGTGCTCCAGAACTCCACGTGATCTGCTTGAAGAAAAGGACGAAATCCAGTTCCATCATATGCAATCAGGACGGAATATCTAACGCAGAGATATGTTTTACGAATCGGATCGAGGGTAATCCCGAGGAGGAAGCCCTGTTCTTCCTTAAAATTGGTAGAGAAGCTGTTTGCTACCCTCATTCGCATCTCTGTCTCAGTCTACAGTCCGGGTTGCCAACGATTCAGAGTAACAGCATAATGGAGTCGGCTTCCAAACCTGGGCTCACCCCGAAGGAGCGCATTGATCTCATTCGAGCCGAGCTGGAAAGTATAAAGGCTTCCACAGCCCGCCACAAATGGGAAATGCTCGCGCTGGAGATGGAGGACATCAAGGATGACCTCACCGATGAGATTCAAACTGGTCTAAAGGATTCTGCCAATATGATGGGAGCGTTGGGCAAGCGACTAAGCAAGCTGGAAAATCAGGTGGAGGAACTCACCAAAGCCTTTGGTAAGATATCTGAGGTCACTGCCGAGGCCTCTTCCAAGGCAGGGCGTTGATGCTTTGTTGGATACTATGAAGATCATACAGGGTTATGAGCATCCATTTTCAGATGGAATGGACAGTCCACTTTAGCAAAGTTTTTGTGTTCGGCATGTAATAGCAGTAAGCTACATAGGATATTAGTTTAAGGAATGAAAACAGAGCCTTGCTCTGATTTTGAATATGTATAGGTTGGCAGCCCCCTCTGCCTATTATAATAAAAGCTCATAACCGATTTTGTTAAAAAAAAAAAAAAAATCTTGGAATGAAATTGTTTAAAAAAATTGGTGCCAAAATAATTTATGTAAGAGGTGATTATGAAAATATCATTAAACAGATCAAAGGTGAGTATTCTGCCAAACACCCTAGACTCAGAGCCTATAGAAATGTTGTTTTGGATTTTTTACAATGTTTTACTGAATATGACTTGCAGATGATTCCCAAAGGCCAAAACATACTTGCATATGGACTGACTACTTTAATAGCCACTTGTAAAATATTCTTTCACCCAAATCGTCAATACACAGTGGAGGTGAAATGTAGATCTACTGTCCCAAACAATATCAGGTACTAGCAAGTGTTTGGTAATGATGAACAAATTGATGATTTCCTGCAATCCAAAAATGAATTTGAATGTGAAAACATTGATGTAGATAGTGATAATGATAGTGTAAATAAACTAGATTTGGGAGAAATAAATGAAAAAGAAGAAAATTTAGTTTTTTTGCAATTAAAAGATAACATCCTTCCTAGAGGGTTAGTCCCATTGGAAGAACTGTTTGATTTCAATGATGTAGCTAAAAATCCAAAAATTGAACCTATTGGAAAAGATGTCGAGGAATGTAACATAGTAACAGATGAGGAACCTAAAATGATTAAATTATCCAATTCTTTACCTCCTTCCCAAAAACAAAAATATATTGAATTGTTCAAAGAATTTGTAGACATTTTTGCATGGAGCTATGAAGACTTGAAATCTTATGACACCAGTATTATACAACACAAAATCCCCAAGTTGATGCCCCTACTTGAAATGGAAATTAAGAAAATGTATGATGCTAAAATCATTGTTCCTCTAAGGTTCTGAAAACTGGTTTCCAATCTAGTTCCTACCAGAAAAAAGAGTGGAGAAATGAGGCTCTACATTGATTTCAGAAACCTCAATAAAGTCTCCCTCAAAGACAACTATCCTTTGCCCAAAATAGATCATATATTACAAAAGGTAGTTGGATCCAATAAGTTCTCTTTGTTTGATGGTTTTTGAGGCTACAATCAAGTGTTATTCCACCCATATGACCAAGAGAAAACAATGTTCACTACACCTTGGGGCGCTTTCATGTATGTGAAAATTCCTTTTGGTTTAATGAATGTTGGTGCCACATTTCAGAGAGAATGGAAAATTTTTTTGTGGATGAACATGGGATATTTATTGTTATATACTTGGATGATGTAACTATCTATTCAAAAACAGATCAAGAACACTTACAACACCTCAGAATATTTTTTGAAAAGTGCAAGAAGTTCGGAATCTCACTCAATCCCATAAAAACCTTGTTTGGTTTAGAGGAGGGCACATTATATCTAAAGATGGAATCAATATAGACCCTAGCAGATTTGAATCCATCTAGAAGATAGAACATCTAAGAAACATTAAGGAATTGCAGTCTTTCATAGGAAAAATAAGCCTTCTGAGAATATTTATCCCTAATTTAGTAGAACTCCTCAGAAACATAAAAAACATTCTTGAAAAAGATACAAAAATAAAGAGGAACACAAAAGCTAAGCAGCCCTTTGATAAAGTGAAACGGGCATTGACACAAGCCCCTGTACTAATCAGTCCTGATTATAACAAATATTTCTACTTATTCTCTTTATATTCTGAACATACCATTGCAGTAGTCCTTTTGCAAAAAGCAGTGAAGGCCATGAACATCCTATAGCATTCATCAGCAAATCATTGAGGGATTTTGCATTGAACTACAAAATCATGGAGAAATAGGATTTTTCCTTGGTAAAATAAATTAAGGATTTCAGAGTATACATTCTCCACTCACATAGCATTGCTTATGTTCCTAATGCAGTGGTGAAAGATATTATGACTCAAGATAAACCAGATGGTATAAGAGGTAAATGGATTGTTGTGATCCTTGAGTATGACATAGAAATCTAACCAACCAAGTTGATCAAGGGTCAAGGGTTAGCCAAACTGATGGTTTAATCAAATTTTCATGCTTTAGATATAAACTTTCTAGCTACAGTTTATGAACAAGGAGAGAAGGCGACTCCACATGTCAAAGAGGTGTTCTCAAACTCTTCATGGTACGTAGAACTTATCTTTGTCTTACATCATTTACAATCTCCTCCTGGTTTGAAAAAAAATAAAGCTAGATTTTTAAAACTTAAAGCTTTGAAATATTCCATTTTGAATGGAAATATTTATTGGAAAGATGTTGGAGCCATTTTACTGAATTGTTTATTGAAAGATGAAGTTGACAAATCTTTGCAAGAGTTCCATGAAGGAGATTGTGGTGGACATTTGAATTGGAAGTCTACAACCAATAATATTCTTAGGGGTGGTTTCTACTAGCCAACCTTGTTTGCATATGTCCATAAAAAGGTAACCTCCTATCACAAATGCCAGATTTTTGAAGGCAAAAGGAAATTTTTTCCTTTACCCTTGAAGCCTATTTCGGTTGAAGCTCCATTTCAGCAATGGGGTTTAGATTTTATTGGAGAGATTCACCCACCTTCATCAGGCTAGCACAAGTAGATCCTCACGACTACTGACTACTTCACCAAGTGGATTGAAGTTGTACCCTTCAAGTAAGCCACTGATGTTGTGCTTATAAAATTCTTGAAAACTAATATTCTTTCTCGATTTGGATGCCCCGAGAAGATTATCACTGATAATGAAATAGCTTTCAAATAAAAAAAGATGATAGAATTTTGTAGCAAGTATTAGATCACTTTAGGATACTCTACAGCCTATTACACTTAGGGAAATTTATTGGCAGAGTCTTCTAATAAGAGTTTCGTCAATATTATCAAAAATATGTTGTAGGAAAATAAGAATTCATGGCACAACAAGTTGGTACATGCACTTTGGGTAGACATGCTTACCACAAAGAGATCAATTGGTATGTCTCCATATCAGTTAGTTTATGGAATGGATGTTTTTTTTCCCACCTCTTTGGGTGTTCCTATTATGAAGCTATTACAATAAGTACAGGTAGAACCAAATGAAATCCAAAGAAGGATCAATCAAATGATACAATTGCAATAGTCCAGAGAGGAGGTTTATAACTAGAATCAAGTGATTCAAGAGAGCATCAAGAAAATCTATGACAGAAGAACCAAGGATGACGATTTCAAATTGGGTGATATAGTACTGAAATGGGATTCAAGAAATGAAGAAAAGGGAAAACATGGAAAGTTTGACAATTTATGGAAAGGCCCATTCATAATCCAAGCTTACAGAGAAAACAATGCACTTTTAATCAAGGACATGGATGGAGCAGATCTATTAGGAGGACCTATCAATGACAGAATGATCAAACATTATATTCCACCAAAATGAATATCTTTTCTCACTCATCCCATTGTACAAACCATTTTTACTTATTGTCAGGTGTGGGTGATTTTTATCAAGTAGCTGAATCCCAAAGAGAAGGCCTTGATCCACTGTTTAGGATCGCAACATTTACAGTTAGAATAAAGAAAATCAGTATGAAGAAAAAGAACTAGAGAAGAGTATTCAAGGAAATAGGTAGCTGGTTCTTGGCACCTCACAAGGAGAGCACCATCCCCAAGTGGAGCCACTGTTATAACCCTATATTTCATAGGATCACCTAGTGATTAGAATGTCTTCCTCTAGTTGTGTTATATTGTAAATAATATTTTATTCTACAAATTATTTACAAAAGAAAAAGAAAAGAAAAGAAAAATAAAAGAAAAGAAAAGAAAAGAAAATATAAAATACAAAATATAAAAATCAAAAGAGGGTATAAAAAAAAGAGAGAGAAAATATAAAACCCCATCAAAATAAACTTGGTTTGACTCATACTGCCTAATCATGATCAAACCTTTTACATTTATGTTGATAGGATAGTGAATAAATTTGGCCAAACAGTCTAACCTTGGCCAAATTAGATAGGTTAGTGAATAAATTTAGCCAAAAAGTCTAACCTTGTCCAAATTAGATAGGTTAGTGAATAAATTTGGCCAAATAGTCTAATATTGGCCAAATATATTAGGCTAGAGTAATTATTGATCCAACAATTTAAGATGGATTAATGTGTTAGGTGATTAGACTAGGTGTTAGGTTAGCAATGTTTATTTCAATAAAGATTTGCAAAACATTGTTGAAAATATCTTTTATTTTGAGTTAATTTGATGTATTTCTCTTTGGAAATAACTCCTTGGTGAAAAATTAAAGGGGAAGATAGTGATACCCACAAAATGTTTTTTATCCTAAGTTCTACTGGGATATGACTTTTGTCGTCATGCGTCCAAAACGTGCACAATTATCAGCGGTCGATAAAGTTGCACTCAGATCAACGACCGACAGTGATTTTCTAACCCCCGAACCTTTATTCCTTTAATAGTGGGGGGGGTTCNGGGGGGGGGGGGCAGGTTCAGGAGAGTGGTTTTCCCAGCATGGGCCCTACATGACATGTTATCTCCATATCTTACTGAACCTCCCCCACTCAATTTCTCTTACAACCTACCCCCCCTCCGGTAACTCGCCTAACCACTCATCCAATACTGCCCAACTCACTCTACCAATGTAACCCACTACCTTGTCACATGTCACACTCATATCTACCCATTGGCCAATCAATGCCATCCACATCACACTCATCTAACCATTGGCCAATTGATGTCGTCCCTCATGACCGTTACTCATCTAGTCACCACCCACACCATAATGAGAACCCCCTTACACTATTTAACTTTGTTTCTTTACCATTACCATATTGTTCACCGATCCAGACACAATCAACATAGCATCACTTCTAGTTTTCAAGATAATCGCCACCAGGCACACCATTGACATGTGCCATTAAAATGGGTAATTACAGTCAATACCATTTCTTCCTTTAGGTCTCCATTATTTATGGCGCCCAAAACCAAATTTGTTAAAACAACTGAAAACCCAGTAATCCCTCCTCTCATCGACCTTGACCAAGATCCCCTAGCTAATAAAGATTACAGAGTTCTAGATCCGAAGTGTGAATTCGATTTCTTCCTGGCTAAAAGACATTTTCTTAGACTAGAGTGGTGAGAGACTAGAGTGGTTAGATCGGACTCTGGGAGTCCAATCTGCCATTGTACATGTTTCCCTAGACCTATCACATCCCATAGTTTTCCCTTAAGTGTCAAGCCCATTACCTTCCCTCCCAAAGGGCCATTGTGTCTTCTTATAGTGAAACTCTGTTCACCATTACCCCTAAATCAATAAAATAGATGCTACAAATCCCTAGAACTGATTATGCCAACTCCTTCTCCATTGAAATACTGAATGAACTCTATCAGAAACTTTCTTTCCCTCAAAGAGCCCAAATATTCGAAATATTCCTACCAGAAGATGCACAGTTACCTAAGAAAAACCCTCCCCATCCATCTTCCATTTTCTCAATCAGATCCACCCAAATCATTTCCACCCTTTTTTTCCTATTAGGATATTTTTCTAATGAATGGGTAGATGAACCCATCTTGGGTTTTATGTCCATTTTCTCCACAGAAGAGAAAGATACAACCCAGTTCGATTTCAGTCAGTATCTCGCTAACAATATACATAAACATCACTTCAAGTTCTCAACATAGGGAATGTTCAGGTACTCCTCAGTGTTGGTGTACTTGTTCATTTTCTTCCAGGCAGATAGATTCTCATGTGCTCTCTAGAAATTGGATCAGGACTGAAATCCTCAATCAGTGACTTTTTGGACATCAATAGTGAGGAAACATTCCACTGAGTTAATCTTCAAACACTTCATTGATGAATTTTACCATCCAGTGGTGTGCATGCTTAGCAACAGAATGGAACCAAGGATAAATGAGAAGGTTCAGAGAATTATTCATCTATTAGAGTTGGCCAAAACAGGGGATTGATATCTTTAACAGAACCATACCAAGATTAGAGTGTAAGGGTGTGAATTTACACCATACAAACTGTCAAAATACCTCCCTATCAGAATCTTTGCATTGGAATACATCAGGAAGATGATAATATCTGATGAAATCCACTTTGTATCATTCAAGAAGAAGAAACAACTCAGTATAAAGAGCCAAATTGGTTCTTTCATATGCAACAACAGAGCTACAGGAGAAGAGGCCAATAACCTATTGAAAGATATGGATTCCAGTCTAAGCTTCCCATGGAATTATGACCCCTTTGGCATTATATCAGAAATCAGGCTCAAACAAAAGACTTCTCCTTATGCTCATGTGCCAAATCCTGAAATAGAAAATTTTATGAATCATATAGACTGGCAGGAAAATACTTTGCTAGAGATAGAAGAACATCCTCCACCTTCCAACATTTCACATACCAACACCCCTTAGGTGAAAACAGAAAAAAGAGCTAGGAAAGAGGTTTCACCTTTAGTCATAGAGGTGTAAGTTGAATATTTCCAAGTTTACAGGAAGAGGACAAAGACTATCCACACTCTAGAAATATTTAGAGAAGGAGAAACATAGTCCACCATAGTCATGGGGGGACCACATTCCTCAACACTATTAGGAATCCAACACATAGTGTCCACATTCTCATCCAAAAAACAAGAAGACACTACACTATCAGCTGAGTCCTCTCATGAGCCAATGAGATCAAGCATTTTTGACAAATACAAAATGATCAAGCAAAAGAATGAACTTCTGAATAGCATCACATATGCCCATTTTTTGAAGAAGGCATCTACAACCCAGCATAGATTATTGTCTGCATTTGACATAGACAAGGGAAGGATGCATATGGCATTCTTAAAGGCAAAGGTCCCCCATCCCAAGACAAATTCTGATTACAAGAAAACATCCTTTGAGTTTGATGTGAAGTAGGTTGATCCAGCAGACCAAATGTACATGCATAGGCAAATAGGGGAGACGATTTTATCCATTCTAACAAACACATCATTGACTACTTCCAAATTGCAGGTGTCTCTAAACAATGTCTAATCTCAGTTGAAGCTCGAAAAGATATCCCCTTTGGCCAAAGATGATAAAATCAAATCCATGGAGGAGTTGGTGCTAAAGATAGGTTATGACCCTTCTAATGTCAAGGCATCTGAAGAGTTACTGAAGAATAAAAATGATGGCATAGACTCCTTGATAAAATAATTGAAACTTCTAGCCACTGAGGATTCACAGGAAAAGGAAATAGCTGAAAGTGTAGGCCAAAAAGAGGATATGTTGAAACTAATAATGGAGTAGATTGCACAGATAAAATAGATGGAGGTTGATTTAGAAAAGTTGGTTAAAGAGAAATAATAGAATGTGTATATGGTTGTTATCCCATTGGATGTAGTTCCTCTCATAGGATTTAGCACAGCAGCAACATCCACAACAACAAATATTCCATCAGCCATCCCAGTGAAAGTTCCAGATGCTTATGAGAAGATGGTAAAGTCTATGGAGGATATGTCCCTTTAAGGAGAGGAAATCAAAAAATTGCAAGAAGAGGTGAAAATCCTCCAAGACTTGAAGTCCATGTTTCAATCCAGTTATCATGTAGAGATGCATAAATCTCAGAGACTCAGACAAGAATTACAGAAGTTGCAGAAGGAGATTGTTATGGATAAGATATTATCTGAGGCTAAGGAAAACATATGGATGGATATCAGTAAGTCCATGGCAAAGATATGTCCATTCATACAAATTGTTTTTTGAACAACATGAAATGGTGCAGAACGATAGAGAAGCAATTGGAAAGATAAGGGAATAATTGTGGAGAAGCCTAAAGGGGCCACCGAGCTCATCAGGTTTCTAAACTCCAAGACTAAGAAGGAGTTAGCAGCATTGGAAATTGAATATAGGACATAGACTATCCTTGAGGTAAATAAGGTCTTGACCAAGAAAGGATTGATGCTCCAACTAGAGGAGAAATCTCAAATGATGGACATTGGAGTGTAGAGATTTTTCAGCAAGGTTGACATGCTACACAAGAAGGGAAGCCCTGGACTACTAGTGATAAATGACAAGCTCATCACTCTATCCGACTACAAGTAGAAGATCAACACAATGGAAAAGGATGGTTCTAAATTTGTTGGTATACAAGGAAGTATTACTGGCAAGGATTTCTTAGAAACATTACAGTTGGACCTGAGCATCCAACATGAGATAAAATACATTTTTATTACAAAGTCTACTTTTTCCAAGTACACTGAGATGGACGAAATTTATGGAAAGTTACTCAAGGTTTCCATCCCAAGTCAAAAGAGATGGGAAAACATGTGTTATTTACTTGAGTAAAGGTGATGTGGATTTCCACGACAGTGTGGAGCAGACAGTCGAGTCAAAATGATGAATCATCAACTACTTTCCCCATAATCAACACCAAGGATTTGAATAGATTATCAACATTTCTATTATTTTGTAATTTGTAATCTAGCTAGTCAGATTTTTTCTCCACAATATCTTAGTCATTAATGATAGGATCAGATGTAACTATTGTATAAATACTTCTCACTTTGAAGTATTGAGGGTTGATTTTTGCACCCAAGGAGCTATTTGTGTAATCTTTTCAAAAGAATCGACCAGTAATAAAAAGGCTACTCAAAGGATTCCTGTGTTTGATTGTTGGTGATGTTTATCTTTCTCCATTAAATTTTTTAATTTTCTATGTGATCATTGTGTTTTTAGTTTCTAATCATTAAAAGGAAGTTAAAGAACAGAATTTTTCTAGTACACTCTTTTTCTGGTCTTTTAATGGTCTATATGTTCTTCATCTGAAGTTAAGTAGAGAAATTGTTGATTGCTTCTTTACTCAGTGGAATCTCACATCTATTTTCGTCTTATTCACCCCATTTAATTCCAAAAGATCTATCGGTCTCACTACCTTTCCCTGTGAAGTAACCTCATAAAAAATACATCTGATTTTGATCTTTAATACAAACCCCATAGCCCAATGGAAGTTTAATTCATTTCTTCAGCCAAGCTTTATAAACAAACAAACAAACTTAGACTATTTTAACTAGCCTAATATCTAAAACCTAAAAAATCTAAATCATATAGAAAGATCCCTCTCTGAAACTGGCAGGGCTAGATCCTAGTTTCAAAAGTGGTTTTGGTAAGTTACATCTGTCAATTTATTCTACCCTTGACAAACTCTAGAAATTATAGAGTGCTAACACAATCTTTTATTACATGCACTAAGGTAATGACCAAGAGTCAAAAGATCAAAAATGCCAAGCAATTAAAAATGCATAATATTTTTGTATTTTTAATATAAGGAAAGTGAAAATGCATGGATTGAACAACAACTTGATATATAAACTCTATTGTGTATAGAAACAGAAAACTAAAGTAGGATACCAAGCAGCAAGACACCTAGCCCAATGTACAAGGACAATCAAAATGAAAAGGTGATGAGAAAGAATCAGCCCAAAATTCAACCCCGGACAGGTTTCGTGTCATCCCACAGGCACTTAACAGTCACTACAAAGACCCAAGAAGACTTAGAAAACATCAAATCCCACCTAGAAACTACCAAGCCTAGAAAACAAGCAAAGAAGGCTAGTGTACATGATTGTTCAAGGAAACAGAGCGTATGTACGCAACTTGCAGAGGGATAGCCCATGTATATACGCGACTGTCAAGACAAAAACTGCGTATATGTTTCAAAAATAAAGCTAGGCAATGGAGAAGGTTGAAAAACTCATACCCAGAGTGAACAGAGGTTGTCAAGAAATGATGATACAAGAAACACAATAGGAACGAGAGCAATCTAAGGAGAAAAGTACTCTAAACCCTAAGAAAGAAGATTCAATCCCCAGTATGGTCGTCAATTCTATTACAAGGAAAATATCTCTATGGCTAGGGTAAACCACAACAGATGGAAATGAATGCAGAAATCAACTCTATTCTAAAGTATGGTCTGTAAAAAAATATGCTAGCAAGACAAGATAAAAGGTCTACCTCGTCCATATGTTCGATGAAGTCCATCGTTGAGCACTTGACCCAAAGCAATATACGTGAAATTAGTCCTCAACAAACAAGCAAAGAAATCATATGGTGATAATAAATGATGTTATCACATTCAATAACATAATCCATTAATAAACATGAAAAATATGCCCATGGAATAATAATTCAAATATTTGCAAGATATCAATTGGACAGGAAAATAGTATTTCTATTAATATATGATCAACAGAAGTGAAAATGTTACAGACTTCCATGTCGGCATGGTTCAAAACTGAGAAAATAAGTTCTGTCTAGCTGGGCCTCCACCACTTCAATCCTCCACCAAAGGCAAGCTCATAAAAGAGAAACAATGAGGTTCTCAATCAATAAGGGAAGAGCTTGGGGGTTGAACACTGTGTTCAGAATTAAAGGAAAAAGGGATGCAAACTCAATATGAAGTAAATAATTTCTCGAGAGTAATGTTTCTCTCAAAGTTGAATTCTTTCTCCTCTTTTCCATAGCTCAGAATTGGCCCATTTATAGCCTTCAAATGGAATTGAAGGGCCGAGTCGGAATGCTTCCAGTATATGGAAGGCCAAGGATCATATATCTCATGTCTTGACATGGAAACCCGACACCAAATTTCATTTTTGGGCACAAATCCCGATGTACGCAGGTTGTAGTGGTGCAGCCTGCATATACACATGATGTATAGTAGGAAAGGTGCATACATGTGGAAAAATATGTATTTTTAGCTTTAGGATTTACAATAGGGATAATAAGTCTACATGGGGAAATGGAAAAAGGCCTTCTGTGCAAGATTGCATAGGGTGAGGCAAATCTTGCTATAACAGGGATCTCCAGGTACTAGTCATCAAACATTTGAGAGGCTCTAGGTGACTATTTCCAAGAAAGAAAAAATGTGAATCATAACATCGAAAATAAATGTGCAAAGGTAGGGCATAAATTTAACAATAAATTAAAACAAAACAAATTATTTATTTATGTACAAGGTAGGAGTTTCCATGAGGGCTAGTTGATGTAGTGTTTTAGGATTTGGTCATTAGTGGGGAGGAGGTTAGAATCCCCTCCAATATTTTTCAAATGCTAAGTGTTGATGATTAAAATTGCAATGAGGATTTTTCCCGCAAAGTATTGCTAAAGCCTATTAATTATAAGCTAATGATATACATAATACTAGTAGGTGGGACCCCTTTGTAGATTGGAGGATCAGATTTGGTTCTTAATTAATGTTTTTCACTGTTGTTTGACATTTCTTACAGGTTTGATCATGATTGTTGATCAATGTTGGTTCTATTCATGACAAATGGACGATGGGTAATGCATGATTGTTTTGTTGCTATAGGCTCTAATGTCATGTTGAAATGGCTTATTATATCCATTGTTACCTTGCCATTTAATCCTTGAATTATTACTTGTGCCACCTGCAAAATATACATGTTAGTAAACACAAATAAGAGAGATTGAAAAGGAATAAGAGAAATTGAAAAAAAATAAGACAGTGAAAACAAAATCCACAAGAGATGAACTATGCTACTATGTTATACGATGTTGCACTATACATTTAGAGTTAAGGGAAATGGTATTAATCCAAAATAACGATGTAAATGGCTATGCGATATGTTGAGTCATGTAAAGGCATGTGATATGTGTTATATTAAGGTAGGCAGTGGTAAATGTCACACAGGGTGGCGCTTTTGAAAAACAATGGATGTTGGTTTCGATGCATGGTTTAATTGAATGAATTAATGGATCAGTGGGTTGGCGTGTACTAATTAATTAAATGACTAGAGGTTGGAACCGACGTGCATTTACTACATGTCACCCCATACCCCTTCCACTGGCTATCACCCTGGCTATTGTTCAACTTTGTTCATTGTGGTTAAGCTCCAATTTTCAAGCAGAGGAAGAACTTCTCGGCCAAGCTCGCATTTTTAAGGATTTCTTGGTTATAGGTATGTCTTTTCTCCATCCATGAACCCACTCTGGTTATGAAATAGATATTTGCTCGGTGATGTTTGGGTCTGTTCTTTTCTCAAGATTGGCAACTGTGTAAAATTGTGATAAATTTATGGAATGAATGGTTGGTGTGGTTTTCATTACAATAATGTGTGAAGTCATAGTTTCGTTGATCATTCTAAGTGTTAGAAGATATGAAGGCTCTTTGTCCTTCTTTTTGGTCATGGTTGAAGGGTTTTCATTCGGTCTAAATTGGCTGGTTGTGTCCACACTTTCTTATCACCATACCCAGTCGTTGTTGTTATGGGGTGTGTTGGGTTTGAAACACTTTGTATCCCTGTGTATCATTTCACTTGAGTATGGGTTCGTTCATGATACTGATGTTTGCGCAATGGGTTATGATGGCTGTTATGCCAAAGGGATTTCTTATGGTCGATTGCTATTTCTCGGCTCTGTTCAGTTGATTGGGAAATCCACAAGGGTTATACCATGTGTTTTCTAATTGTTGTTATAGGACCAGAATGAAGCTTTTTCTCCCCTATTCATAGTTCTCGTATCACGGGAATTCCCACCCCGCCTGAGAAGTTATTGGTGGTATACCCTATGTGTGCACTATTGGTCTCGGAGGTTATCGCTCGATGTTGGGGGGGGACTCAATTCTCCCTGTGTTTGTCCAAAGAGCAAACCCTTGATTTCTTAAGCCCCGATTTTTATAGAGGGAACCATTATGTCCTATCGGGTATGTTGTTGATTGTTATGAGTTGGTGGTGTATTATCGACAGTGTCGATTACTGGCTCGTCCCTGTGGATTATGTTGACAGTGGTGTTGGTTTTGGTAATTAATCAATGCATTGGTTATGATGACATTTGAATTATTAACCCAACATTAGTTTTTCAAGTGACAACAATACTTCGTTCATGATGTGTGGATATGTGTGGCCTTCCTACAACATGTTAGGTTGAATTAATGATTATTGTGACTATGTTTAAATTACCAAATGGGGGTATTGCAATCGCGATATTTTTGGTGTGGATATCCACTTTATATGCTTTGTATATTACTTGATCGGACCATCATAGATGGTCATGAGTTTTTAAACAATATGGTTTTGTTGCAATTTGATCGATTTGAGAAATGGGGTTAGGCATACTGTCGATGTCTCCCTTTATTAGTTTGATAGATCAACATCGTTGATGTTTATATTCAGATTAATTAAATATGTGTAGTCATAGAGATTATCTTGTGTTGGTTGAATGGTATGTGTATTCTATAGCATCGTATAATTGAAAGGGTGATTGTTGTGTGTTTAAATGGCAAGTCAGGATAGATTGAGGATTGTGTTTTGACTATCCACTATGTATGGATGATGGATATCATGGATTGTTTCACAAATGGACACGGATTCTGTGATAATATGATCTCATTAAAACTTAATTATTAAATGAACTTGAGGAATGGAATCGGGTGTGATTTTAGTATCTGTGTTTGATTTGAAGAAATGATTCATGGACAGGG
Organism: Picea mariana; assembly: GCA_032191745.1. Classification (NCBI taxonomy): domain Eukaryota; kingdom Viridiplantae; phylum Streptophyta; class Pinopsida; order Pinales; family Pinaceae; genus Picea; species Picea mariana. The sequence goes on from JASDQU010438573.1 coordinate 15,844, forward strand.
GTTGATGTTTTGATGGAACAGATTGGAACAAGTGATTGTGTGTTCATTTAGAATCTATTTTAAATATTAACTGGAACAATTGAGAAGAAACAAAACTATTACAGGTTTTTGTGGAAGGCATATTGGTTGTTTTGATGACATTGTGTTAATGGTTTAATTGCGAACAGTGAGAAAATAATACAAAAAATTGATTGAGTTATACACAGTGGTTGATAAATTGAACACAATGATTATTTGGTTGGTGTGGGACCTTTTGCATTGATATAGAATGACTATGGATTACTTAATTAATTTTATGAACAATATCCTCTCTCCTTGCTACCATTATTTCACTTTTTGCTAATTACAATCCCCTCGCCTTCCTATGTCCATTTTTCACTCCTTGCTCCTAAAATTTAATTACGAATAAGAGAATTTTGTATTGTAATAGTTTGAAATCACAGTTTCTTGGATAGATTACATCGACATTTTCCTTGGTTTACATTACAGTTGATTGTGTGTTGTCTATGAGCAGTAACCATGTTTTTTTTCCCGCTCATTTTATCAATTTTCGCTCAATACAAACTCATCGCATATCCCATAGCCTTTTGTTCACCTCCCTGCTCATTGACAACATTTAAACAATTTGTATGGATTGGATTACATGAGTCTGATATGTTGTTGAGCCAAAATATATTTCATATATTTAAAGAGTTGTCATCTATGGTTGTTAAAAGGACTATTTTCTAATCCATTATGCATACATGAATGAGCTCTTTAAACAAAAGGTTGAAAACCAAGGACCACCATGCTCATATCAAAGGGAGAGCCACTTCTACCCCTTCCTCACCTTCAAATGATTCTGATAAATCTGTGTCCTTCCACATGCATTGGAGGGACGATTGCTCTCATATGATTAGTGAGATGAGACCCAAAGGCTCCACACAGCTTAAAGCAAATTCAGAAGGATTAAAAGGTGATAAAAACAACAAGGGAAAGATTGTCTCATAGACTGGAAAATATGGATTTTAAGTTTTATTTATTTATTTATTGTTGAAAACGATTGACTTTAGATTTTCAGACATCATGATTTTTTGATATATCGGCAATATATTTTGGAAATAATTTCAAATATCATTGAGATAAAATGTCAAATATGAATGTGATGATGGGAGTCACAAGGGGGAGTGTTTTGTTTAATTAACTAGTTATGTTATGATTGTTAAGAACTAAAGGGAGTCACAAGGGGTCCCACCTACTGGTTATTATTTATTTATAATTCTCATTATGATTATTACTTTTCCCCCTAACTAAAAAAATGGTTGAGCTTTTAGTTGACTTAACTAATGAGGTAGTTTAACTACTTCAACCAATTATAATTTTCTTAAAGGAAAAAGGAAAGGGCGGAACAAGAGGAGGATAGAAGGAGAAACATACTAAGGTTTTCTATTTGAGTTTGTGTNTTTTCATTCAGTCCTTAATTGATCACAAGCCTAATTTTTTTTTACGATAGCAAGGTCTTATTGTAGACAACAATATTCAGGGTTGAATTACACCATTTAGACACTCATTTTTCAGAGGTGTTGATCTATCTTTGATAGTCTATGTAGACTTGTATGTTTTTGAATTAGTTTTCATGATTGACAAAGGCTATTGTGCAGAGTCGAGTGGGAAGCAATCTGTGGCAAGTTGATCGATATTTTAGAGTTCAGTTTTGATTTTCTATCAGAGGTCCTTTTGTGTGTTTCATCGGGGATGTCTAAGTTTGACTTTGGTCCAAAAATTCTTCACGAAATTTTGTAAAGAGAATGACTCTTTGATGAATTGGAATGAACTAAAGGATTTCTTTATGTCTCATATGTCTTGATTATCATCTTGGTGTCTTTACTTCTGTCTCTACATTTATTTCAACAACTGTTATATTCATAAAATCATATTAATAATGAATTTTCTAGCAAGCTTTTATTTATAAAAAGACTAGCCTAAGCACTTGTAAT
>JASDQU010438573.1:17869-55255 GCA_032191745.1 Picea mariana
AAGGAAGTATTACTGGCAAGGATTTCTTAGAAACATTACAGTTGGACCTGAGCATCCAACATGAGATAAAATACATTTTTATTACAAAGCCTACTTTTTCCAGGTACACTGAGATGGACGAAATTTACAGAAAGTTACTCAAGGTTTCCATCCCAAGTCAAAAGAGATGGGAAAACATGTGTTATTTACTTGAGTAAAGGTGATGTGGATTTCCACGACAACATGGAGTAGACAGTCGAGTCAAAATGATGAGTCGTCAACTACTTCCCCCAGAATCAACACCAAGGATTCGAATAGATTATCAACATTCCTATTATTTTGTAATTTGTAATCTAGCTAGTCAGATTTTTTCTCCACAATATCTTAGTCATTAATGACAGGATCAGATGTAACTATTGTATAAATACTTCTCACTTTGAAGTATTGAGGGTTGATTTTTACACCCAAGGAGATATTTGTGTAATCTTTTCAAAAGGATCGACCAATAATAAAAATGCTACTCAGAGGATTCCTATGTTTGATCATTGGTGATGTTTATCTTTCTCCGTTAAATATTTTACTTTTCTGTGTGATCATTATGTTTTTAGTTTCTAATCATTAAAAGGAAGTTAAAGAACATAATTTGTCTAGTACACTCTTTTTCTGGTCTTTTAATGGTCTATATGTTCTTCATCTGAAGTTAAGTAGAGAAATTATTGATTGCTTCTTTACTCAGTGGACTCTCACATCTTTTTTCATCTTATTCACCACATTTAATTGCAAAAGATCCATCGGTCTCACTACCTTTCCCTGTGAAGTAACCTCATAAAAAATACATCTGATTTTGATCTTTAATACAAACCCCATAGCCCGATGGAAGTTTAATTCATTTCTTCAGCCAACCTTTATAAACAAACAAACAAACTCAGACTATTTTAACTAACCTAATATCTAAAACCTAAAAAAATCTAAATCATACAGAAAGATCCCTCTTTGAAACTGGCAGAGCTAGATCCTAGTTTCAAAAGTGGTTTTGGTAAGTTACGTCTGTCAATTTATTCTATCCTTGACAACCTCTAGAAATTATAGAGTGCTAACACAATCTTTTATTACATGCACTAAGGTAATTACCAAGAGTCAAAAGATCAAAAATGCCAAGCAATTGAAAATGCATAATATTTTTGTATTTTTAATATAAGGAAAGTGAAAATGCATGGATTGAACAACAACTTGATATATAAACTCTATTGTGTATAGAAACAAACAACTAAATTAGGATACCAAGCAGCAAGACACCCAACCCAATGTATAAGGACAATCAAAATGAAAAGGTGACGAGAAAGAATCAGCCCAAAATTCAACCCCGGACAGGTTTCTTGTCATCTCACAGGCACTTAACAGTCACTACAAAGACCCAAGAAGACTTAGAAAACATCAAATCCCACCCATAAACCACCAAGCCCAGAAAACAAGCAAAGAAGTTCTGTGTACATGATTTTTCAAGGAAACAGAGCGTATGTACGCAACTTGCAGAGGGACAGCCCGTGTATATACGCGATTGTCAAGACAAAAACCACGTATATGTTTCAAAAATAAAGCTAGGCAATGGAGAAGGTTGAAAAACTCAGACCCAGAGTGAATAGAGGTTGTCAAGAAATGATAATACAAGAAACACAATAGGAACGAGAGCAATCTAAGGAGAAAAGTACTCCAAACCCTAAGAAAGAAGATTCAATCCCCAATATGGTCGTCAATTCTATTACAAGGAAAATATCTCTATGGCTAGGGTAAACCACAACAGATGGAAATGAATGCAGAAATCAACTCTATTATAAAGTATGGTATGTAAAAAAATATGCTAGCAAGACAAGATAAAAGGTCTACCTCGTCCAGACGTTTGATGAAGTCCACCGTTGAGCACTTGACCCAAAGCAATATACGTGCAACTAGTCTTCAACAAACAAGCAAAGCAATCATATGGTGATAATAAATGATGTTATCACATTCAATAACATAATCCATTAATAAACATGAAAAATATGCCCATGGAATAATAGTTCAAATATTTGCAAGATATCAATTGGATAGGAAAATAGTATTTCTATTAATATATGATCAGCAGAAGTGAAAATGTTACAGACTTCCATGTTGGCATGGTTCGAAACCAAGAAAATAAGTTCCTTCCAGCTGGGCCTCCACCACTTCAATCCTCCACCAAAGGCAAGCTCATAAAAGAGAAACAATGAGGTTCTCAATCAATAAGGGAAGAGCTTGGGGGTTGAACACTATTTCAAAATTAAAGGACAAAGGGATGCAAACTCAATATAAAGTAAACAATTTCTCCAGAGTAATGTTTTTCTCAAAGTTGAATTCTTTCTCCTCTTTTCCATAGCTCAGAATTGGTCCATTTATAGCCTTCAAATGGAACTGAAGGGCCGAGTCGGAATTCTTCCAGTATATAGAAGGCCAAGGATCATATATCTCATGTCGTGACATGGAAACCTGACACCAAATTTCATTTTTGGGCACAAATCCCGATGTACGCAGGTTGTAGTGGTGCAACCTGTGTATACACATGATGTATAGTAGGCAAGGTGCGTACATGTGGAAAAATATGTATTTTTAGCTCTAGGATTTACAAATAGGGATAATAAGTCTACATGGGGAAATGGAAAAAGGCCTTTTGTGCAAGATTGCATAGGGTGAGGCAAATCTTGCAATAACAGGGATCTCCAGGTACTAGTCATCAAACATTTGAGAGGCTGTAGGTGACTATTTCCAAGAAAGAAAAAATGTGAAGCATAACATCGAAAATAAATTTGCAAAGGTAGGGCATAAATTTAACAGTAAATTAAAACAAAACAAATTATTTATTTATGTACAGGGTAGAAGTTTCCATGAGGGCTAGTTGATGTAGTGTTTTAGGATTTGACCATTAGTGGGGAGGAGGTTAGAATCCCCTCCAATATTTTGCAAATGCTAAGTGTTGACGATTAAAATTGCAATGAGGATTTTTCCCGCAAAGTATTGCTAAAGCCTATTAATTATAAGCTAATGATATACATAATACTAGTAGGTGGGACCCCTTTGTAGATTGGAGGATCAGATTTGGTTCTTAATTGATTTTTTTCACTGTTGTTCGACATTGCTTACAGTTTTGGTCATGATTGTTGATCAATGTTGGTTCTATTCGTGACAAATGGACGATGGGTAATGCATGATTGTTTTGTTGCTATAGGCTCTAATGTCGTGTTGAAATGGCTTATTATACCCATTTTTACCTTGCCACTTAATCCTTGAATTATTACTTGTGCCACCTACAAAATATACATGTTAGTAAACACAAATAAGAGAGATTTAAAAGGAATAAGAGAAATTGAAAAAAAATAAGACAATGAAAACAAAATCCACAAGAGATGAACTATGCTACTATGCTATACGATGTTGCACTATACATTTGGAGTTAAGGGAAATGGTATTAATCCAAAATAACGATGTAAATGGCTATGTGATATGTTGAGTCATGTAAAGGCATGTGATATGTGTTATATTAAGGTAGGCAGTGGTAAATGTGACACAGGGTGGCGCTTTTGTAAAACAATCGATGTTGGTTTCGATGCATGGTTTAATTGAATGAATTAATGGATCAGTGGGTTGGTGTGTACTAATTAATTAAATGACTAGAGGTTGGAGCCGACGTGCATTTACTACATGTCACCCCATACCCCTTCCACTAGCTATCACCCTGGCTATTGTTCAACTTTTTTCGTTGTGGTTAAGCTCCAGTTTTCAAGCAGAGGAAGAACTTCTCGGCCAAGCTCGCATTTTTAAGGATTTCTTGGTTATAGGTATGTCTTTTCTCCATCCATGAACCCGCTCTGGTTATGAAATAGATATTGGCTCGGTGATGTTTGGGTCTGTTCTTTTCTCAAGATTGGCAACTGTGTAAAATTGTGATAAATTTATGGAATGAATGGTTGGTGTGGTTTTCATTACAATAATGTGTGAAGTCATAGTTTTGTTGAACATTCTGAGTGTTAGAAGCTATGAAGGCTCTTTGTCCTTATTATTGGTCTTGGTTGAAGGGTTTTCATTCAGTCTAAATTGGTTGGTTGTGTCCATGCTTTCTTATCACCATACCCAGTCGTTGTTGTTATGGGGTGTGTTGGGTTTGAAACACTTTGTATCCCTGCGTATCGTTTCACTTGAGTATGGGTTCATTCATGATACTGATGTTTGCGCACTAGGTTATGATGGTTTTTATGCCAAAGGTATTTCTTATGGTCGATTTCTATTTCTCGGCTTTGTTCAGTTGATTGGGAAATCCACGAGGGTTATACCATGTGTTTTCTAATTGTTGTTATAGACCAGAATGAAGCTTTTTCTCCCCTGTTCATAGTTCTCATATCACGGGAGTTCCCACCTCGCCTGAGAAGTTATTGGTGGTATACCCTATGTGTGCACTATTGGTCTTGGAGGTTATCACTCGATGTTGGGGGGGGAATCAATTCTCCGTGTGTTTGTCCACAGAGAAAACCCTTGATTTCTTAAGCCTCGATTTTTATAGAGGGAACCATTATGTCCTATCGGGTATGTTGTTGATTGTTATGATTTGGTGGTGTATTATCGACAGTGTCGATTACTGTCTCATCCCTGTGGATTATGTTGACAGTGGTGTTGGTTTTGGTATTTAATCAATGCATTGGTTATTATGACATTTGAATTGTTAACCCAACATTAGTTTTTCAAGTCACAACAATACCTCATTCATGATGTGTGGATATGTGTGGCCTTCCTACAACATGTTAGGTTGAATTAACGATTATTGTGACTGTGTGTTTAAATTACCAAATGGGGTTATTGCAATCACGATATTTACGGCGTGGATATCCACTTTATATGCTTTGTATGTTACTTGATTGCACCATCATAGATGGTCATGAGTTTTTAAACAATATGGTTTTGTTGCAATTTGATCGATTTGAGAAATGGGGTTAGGCATACTGTCGATGTGTCCCTTTATTAGTTTGATAGATCAACATCGTTGATGTTTATATTCAGATTAATTAAATATGTGCAGTCACAAAGATTCTCTTGTGTTGGTTGAATGGTCTATGTATCCTATAGCATCGTATAATTGAAAGGGTGATTGTTGTGTGTTTAAATGGCAAGTCAGGATAGATTGAGGATTGTGTTTTGACTATCCACTATGTATGGATGATGGATATCATGGATTGTTTCACAAATGGACATGGATTCTGTGATAATATGATCTCATTAGAACTTAATTATTAAATGAACTTGAGGAATGGAATAGGGTGTGATTTTAGTATCTGTGTTTGATTTGAAGAAATGATTCATGGATAGGGGTTGATGTTTTGATGGAACAGATTGGAACAAGTGATTGTGTGTTCATTTAGAATCTGTTTTAAATATTAACTGGAACAATTGAGAAGAAACAAAACTATTACAGGTTTTTGTGGAAGGCATATTGGTTGTTTTGATGACATTGTGTTAATGGTTTAATTGTGAATAGTGAGAAAATAATACAAAAAATTGATTGAGTTATACACAGTGGTTGATAAATTGAACACAATGATTATTTGGTTGGTGTGGGACCTTTTGCATTGATATAGAATGAATATGGATTACTTAATTAATTTTATGAACAGTATCCTCTCTCCTCGCTACCATTATTTCACTTTTTGCTAATTACAATCCCCTCGCCTTCCCATGTCCATTTTTCACTCCTTGTTCCTAAAATTTAATTACGAATAAGATAATTTTGTATTGTAATAGTCTAAAATCACAGTTTCTTGGATGGATTACATCGACATGTTCCTTGGTTTACATTACAGTTGATTGTGTGTTGTCTATGAGCAGTAACCATGTTTTTTCCCCCCCTCATTTTATCAATTTTCACTCAATACAAACCCATCGCAGATCCCAGAACCTTTTGTTCACCTCTTTGCTCATTGACAACATTTAAACAATTTGTATGGATTGGATTACATGAGTCTGATATGTTGTTGAGCCAAAATATATTTAATATATTTAAAGAGTTGTCATCTATGGTTGTTAAAAGGACTATTTTCTAATCCATTATGCATACATGAATGAGCTCTTCAAACAAAAGATTGAAAATCGAGGCCCACCATGCCCATGTCAAAGGGAGAGCCACTTCTACCCCTTCCTCACCTTCAAATGATTCTGATAAATCTATGTCCTTCCACATGCATTGGAGGGACGATTGCTCTCATATGATCAGTGAGATGAGACCCAAAGGCTCCACACAGCTTAAAGAAAATTTAGAAGCATTAAAAGGTGATAACAACAACAAGGGAAAGATTGTCTCATAGACTGGAAAATATGGATTTTAAGTTTTATTTTTTTATTTATTGCTGAAAACAATTGACTTCAGATTTTCAGACATCATGATTTTTTGATATATTTTGGAAAGAATTTCAAATATCATTGAGATAAATTGTCAAATATGAATGTGATGATGGGAGTCACAAGGGGGAGTGTTTTGTTTAATTAACTAGTTATGTTATGATTGTTAAGAACTAAAGGGAGTCACAAGGGGTCCCACCTACTAGTTATTATTTACTTATAACCCTCATTATGATTATTAATTTTCCCCCTAACTAAAAAGATGGCTGAGTTTTTAGTTGACTTAACTAATGAGGTAGTTCAACTACTTCAACCAATTCTAATTTTCTTAAAGGAAAAAGGAAAGGGCGGAACAAGAGGAGGATAGAAGGAGAAACATACTAAGGTTTTCTATTTGAGTTTGTGTTAAGATAGTTCAGTTTTCATTCATTCCTTAATTGATCACAAGCCTAATTTTGTTTTATGATAGCAGGGTCTTATTGTAGACAACAATATTCAGGGTTGAATTACACCATTTAGACACTCGTTTCTCAAAGGTGTTGATCTATCTTTGATAGTCTGTGTAGACTTGTATGTTTTTGAATTAGTTTTCATGATTGACAACGGCTATTGTGCAGAGTCGAGTGGGAAGCAATCTGTGGCAAGTTGATCGATATTTTAGAGTTCAGTTTTGATTTTCTGTTAGAGGTCCTTTTGTGTGTTTCATCGGGGATGTCTAAGTTTAACTTTGGTCCAAAACTTCTTCATGGAATTTTTTAAACAGAATGACTCTTTGATGAATTGGAATGAGCTAAAGGATTTCTTTATGTCTCATATGTCTTGATTATCATCTTGGTGTCTTTACTTTTGTCTCTACATTTATTTCAACAACTGTTATATTCAAAAAATCATATTAATAAATTTTCTAGCAAGCTTTTATTTATAAAAAGACTAGCCTAAGAACTTGTAATCAATACTTGTGAGTTAGGATATTATTTTTGATGGATATAAACATAGGGTGGCATTCCCATCTATTTTTCTTTAGCCAAGCAGAATCTGAAAATGCTTGAGTAAGATCATTTCATATCTTTTCCTTAAAAGTAGGTTCCCTGGTAACTTTTCTCCTTGATCATGAAAGGACCAGGCCACAACTACTGAAATTTTGAATGTTTTCCTTTATATTCATGCGGCTTGTCCCACTTGAGAATGAGATCACCAATTTGAAATTCTTTCTCGCCAGAATATTTTTTGTGAAACCAACATTTAACAGTCTGTTGGTGATTTTTTAGTTTGGTTTTGGATTTGGAATGGTTCTCTTCTAGGTTTAATAAGGTATCAATTCATCTCTGGATGATGGGGCATTGTCTCTTGTAGGACTGTTGTGTAAGTTGGAGGAGAGGAATATAAAGGTTTGAAGGGAGGATAGATTATTTCTTGTAGACAAGGAAATGAGAAGTCCCTATTGAGGATTTAGGGGTGACATGAATATCCAAAAGGGAATTGGGTAATGCTTTATGCCAATTTCTCTATTGATCGACTATAGTTCTCTTAAGAATACAAATCAAGTTCTTATTGGTGGATTCATCCAAGCCATTTCCTTGAGGGTAATAGTTGGATGTGTATTTTAAGGTAATTCCTTTTTCAAATAGGTTTCATTATCAAACATGAGATAGCCAGGAACCCCAAACCCAGTGATAATGTGTTGTTCAAGAAAATTCATTACCACTTCGTCATTCACCTTGGTTAGTGGTATTGCTTCAATCTGAAATGTAAAATAATTGGTAGAGATTAGGATATACATGTGATTCTTGGATGAATGAGGATGAATCTCACAAATTATTTCTAGCCCCCATTGGTCGAATGGTTCTTCAACAATGACAAGTTGAAGTAGAAAAACAACCTTATACTCTTCTCCAGTAGCTTTTTAGCAAGTTTCACAGTTGTGTGAATATGCATGAGCATCCTTGAAAAGTGTCGGCTAATAGTATACAACTTTCAATATCTCATGAGTTGTTGTATATCCTTAGAAATGGCCTCTAGCTAGTCTATCATACATATCTTTAATAACTCTATAGACATATTGATTTTCAAGGAAGCGAATTAGTACTCCATCGTAATTGTTTCTGAACAAGACACCATGAACCAACTGATATTGTAAGGATTTCCTCCTCANTTGTGAAACCAACATTTAACAGTCTGTTGGTGATTTTTTAGTTTTGTTTTGGATTTGGAATGGTTCTCTTCTAGGTTTAATAAGGTATCAATTCATCTTTGGATGATGGGGCATTGTCTCCTGTAGGACTATTGTGTAAGTTGGAGGGGAGGAATATAAAGGTTTGAAGGGAGGATAGATTATTTCTTGTAGACAAGGAAATGAGAAGTCCCTATTGAGGATTTAGGGGTGACACAATTATCCAAAAGGGAATTGGGTAATGCTTTATGCCAATTTCTCTATTGATCGACTATAGTTCTCCTAAGAGTACAGATCAAGTTCTTATTGGTGGATTCGTCCAAGCCATTTCCTTGAGGGTAATAGTTGGGTGTGTATTTTAAGGTAATTCCTTTTTCAAATAGGTTTCATTATCAAACATGAGATAGTCAGGAACCCCAAACCCAGTGATAATGTGTTGTTCAAGAAAATTCATTACCACTTCGTCATTCACCTTGGTTAGTGGTATTGCTTCAATCTGAAATGTAAAATAATTGGTAGCGATTAGGATATACATGTGATTCTTGGATGAATGAGGATGAATCTCACAAATTATTTCCAACCCCCATTGGTCGAAGGGTTCTTCAACAATGACAAGTTGAAGCAGAAAAACAACCTTATACTCTTTTCCAGTAGATTTTTGGCAAGTTTCATAGTTGTGTGAATATGTATGAGCATCCTTGAAAAGTGTCGGCTAATAGTATACAGCTTTCAATATCTTATGAGTTTTTGTATCTCCTTAGAAATGGCCTCCAGCTATTCTATTATAAATATCTTTAATAACTCTATAGACATATTGATTTTCAAGGAAGCGGAGTAGTACTCCATCGTAATTGTTTATGAACAAGACACCATGAACCAACTGATATTGTAAGGATTTCCTCCTCAACGCTCTTTATTTTTCCATTGAGGTGTTTTAGGGTTGTACCATGTTGAATATAATATTTGAGATCATTATAACATGATTTTTAGACAAGGGGAACATATGGGACTTTCTACGTGTATAGGGTTGGTTCCTCTTACCATCCATATTCTTCTTGGTTTTCAACATCCATGATTCTAGTTACTAACTTACAAAGACCTTCAAATTTGATGATAATGAGGTCATACTCTTACAAGGAAGTCATCCAGTTACCTCATCTCTCACCTATTTCGCTTTTTAAAAATAGATATCTAACCTCTGGGTGAGGAACGATCACTTTAGTGTGGTTCTTCAAAATATAAGTTCTAAACTATTTAATTTCTTTATGGACAACAAAAGCCTTCTTATCCATCGATGGGTAATTTAGTTTATAACCTTGTAACCCAATGATAATGAATGTGATGGGGCATTCATTCCTTTTCTCATCCTTCTATGTGACCATTTCTTCAATAGAATGATCAGACACAAAAGTGTACAAAAAAATGCCCTTGTTGAAATATGGACTTTGTAAAGATGGTGAAAATTATATAGCGGCCCTGATATTCTCAAATGCCTCCTTTCAACAGATTTCCATTTGAACTAAACATATTTATTTATCATATGTTGAACAAGTTTTATGATTTCAACAAAGTATGGAATGAATCTTCTCATGAAATTGATTTTACCAAAAAAGGACTACATGGAATTTTTATCATGGGTGGTGGGATTGGAATAATTTCCTTAGCTATTTTAGGGTCCACTGAAATCCCACCTTTAGAAATCACATGCTCCAATAAAGTGCCTTCTGAAATATAAAAAATAGTTTTCTTGGGATTCAAAGAGATACCATACTTTCTGCATCGTTCGAATATATGTTCCAGATGCTTTGGGTGATCAACTCTTTGCTTGAATAAAAATTGACTTCATCTATATATCACCACACTTTGACCAATTACACCTTTAAAAGTGATTTCCATAGCCCTTTGAAAGCTAGCACTAGTGTTTATTAAACCAAATGGAATTATATGGTATGTGTAAGTTCCCCATTTCATCTAAAAGGTGGTTTTCAGTTGATCTAGTTCTACTATGAGAACCAGTCTGTAACTTGAGAACCTGTCTAAGAGAGAAACAAATTCAGAGCCTGATACAAGTTGCAGTATCTATTCCATAGGGGGAACTTGATAGTTGTATTTTTCAGAAGCCTGGTTCAGATTCCATAAATCTATAAATATCTTGATTTCTCCTTACTTCTTTCGGAGGGGCACCATGTTTTACACAAAGGTTGAATGATGTACCTTGAAGATGATCTGAGAAGCTAACAACTTATTTAAATATTTTAAATGAGTGGTTCAAGGGTGGGATGTATTTTTATTAGATTTTGTTGTAATGGCTTGACAACCACTTTGATTGGAATCACATGTTGAATAATATGGGTGTCAGAAGTTTTTATATCTTGATAAGTTCATGCAAACACATATTGATACCTTTTGAACAACTAAGTGAATGTGTTCCTTTTGGACTTCGAACAAAAAGTGCCCAAATTAATATACTTTGGTTGTTCAAAATTCCTAAGTTAACTAGAGAATGCATCATGATTGAACTATTGGTCTTTGGATTTGTGGGTCTTTTACACTTAGTCTGCAAATTGAATAGATTCTCAAGTGATAGAACATTTTTTGGGATGCAACTGGTTTTCACTTTAAATGCTTCATCTCGATAATTTTGAAGATATTTTTCATGAGTTTCATAATCTATTATAGATTCTTGGAATACATCTGAGCTGGTAAGAAAATTGATGATTTGGGTATCACTATTGAAAACACTCCAGTTAGTGACATTATCTGGTATCAAAGGCTTGAAAATTATTTTGATGAAAAAAACATCATTAAGGGGTGTATATATAGGAGCTACATTCACAAAAATGTTTGCAACAACATTCCGGTAGCAAGGTATAGATTCAATATTAAAATATTTGAAAGAATAAAGTAAACTCCATACCTCTTGTTGATAACCTCTCAAATGAGGAGATAGGTAATGGATGTTGTTTCTTACCTGTCGGACAACTATTTCTGAGGTCGATGATTTTCTTCAAACCTTGGACCAAGGCTTCATATTCTATGTTATTATTGGTGAATTCAAATTTCAACCAATAGGATATGATTTTTTTGCATGGATGTGGGTCTATAAAGATACATCTTTCCCTGACTCCATATTGGGATTTGGAGCCATAAAAAAATACAGTCCAAATGTTAGTATATAAAGGTGGGTTAATTATACAGCAGCCTAATTCTTTGAACACTATATAAGAATTATCATTAGTTTGATTGCATGGAAGCAGTTCAGACAGGGTATCTATTTTAATTTCATATGCCTATGCTTCATAACAACCATGGTCAATATCTAAGAAATAATTACCCAGAATAGATTGTGTGAAGTTTATAGGATCATTTTTTCCTTCCAATTTGGTTACTGTGTGTTTCATATGAGCCTTTTTATCAATGTGAATCTGATTGGCTTTACCTTTCTGTGGGAGCTAGACGTAGGACCAGTCTGTAGAAAAACATCCTTGGAGTTTAGTGACCAATCCATTCTCAACAACAAACCATAAATATTTGGTATTTCAACAAAAACAATGTCAATAAAGTTATGGACCCTTAGGTTAGACGCTAATAAAATATGTACATCTTTGAGTTCTCCTTTGACTTTTACATCTAACCTATCTAATTGTATGATTACTGTGGTATTCAATTGTGGAACAATGTTTATTCTTTGACATATTGAGTAGGGAATTATTTTGGATGAAGCACCAGAGTCACCAAACAATTGTGTACATTGAAAGTAAATATTTCATATGTAAGTAGAAAAGGAGGGATTTGGGACTTCGAATAAGCACATGTACTTGTTGCATTGGTGGCAGATTTGATTTCCACTGTATGTATTGCCTTTTCTTTTGTAGTTTTAGAACTTCTGTCAGTTGCAGGAAGGTATTTATTCTATGATTTTTTGGAATTGAAAGTATCGAGAAGGAGATCACAATGTTGAGGTAATGTGCAAATACCATACATAGAAATGTTGGCTTTGGTTTTATTCATGTCTTCAACGACACTATACTCTAAAGTGCACATTTTTGGTTTGTTTGTTGTTTTGTTTGGTTGTGGACTACTATCTTTTTTGTTTGTTGTTGGATTGTTAGGATTAATGTTGTTCATAGTTGGGTTTGACATACAAGATTTGTTCTTATTGGATAAAATAATTGTGTTATATTTATTACTGGCAGTGGTTGGAGCTAGGGTGTTTTGTTTCGACGCGGTAACAAGGGGGTGATTTTCTTGAGAGGGGTGTTTGATTTTAGAGAGAAGAAGTGATTGGGACAACACCTTAGTTGTGTATATTTTAATTTCTGGGGGAATATTTTATAACTAGTGTATCTCCAATAAAAACATCTTCAATTTTTTCATCATTTGATTCAATACACCAATCCCACAAGAAAATAACAGACTCTTGAGGGGTTTCCTTGGTAGTCTCCTCACTTCCTTCTTTTCTGGGTTGTTTTTCATTGAAGCTATGTTGATATAGAAGTTGGTTGATAAACAAGGTCATGGATTTGACCCACTGGGGACAATGTTTTTCAGAGTGATTATGTTGGTGATACAAGTGGAAGTTGTCACTATCGAAGGTATCTAGGTTTAGCGTGAATTATGGAACCTCGAGTGGTTTTGGTTGGTTTTCATTATTCTTGAAGCATGGGTGGAAACATATATGTCTTGTAGGTCCTTCTCCAACACTCTTCTTGAGGTCAGCAACTTCATTGGACAACTTATTAAGCAACTTAAGCACAATATCGATATCCTTTGGTTCCTTCTTAGGGTGCTTTCTTAGCAACAATGGTTTATTTCTAGTTAATTTGATTTCTTTATAATATGGGTGATTGTAATAAGAGGATAAATATTTCTCAATAGTTTCATCCTCTTTAAAATTCTGAGCCAAAGTGTCCTTACCATCCCATTAAACAAACATGCCTATAAAATCAATTAAAGTTGAAGTGTAGTAATCGATGGCTAAGGATTGTAAAGGGGATGTCTCGATAGTAAAATTAGTGAGGATTGTAAAGAAACGCTAATTGAATTCCTTCAATTTTTCCCTTTTTCCATTTTTGTGGCTCCTAATTATTTGTATAAGGTAGAAATGGTCTTTCTTTCTCCAAATTTTCAAATAAAAGCTTTCCAAAAATCCTCCCAATTGGTTTTGGAACTAGGTGGTAGATTAAAATAACATGTGGATTCTCTACCTAAGAAGGTGTAAGGGAAAATCCTACATACCACGTCTTCATTTCAAACATTGAGGAGGTGGATAGCAAAGAATAAATTTTTAGCATGATCCTCAGGTGAACTAGACCTATCTGGGTCAAATTTTGGAAGGAGCTTTTCTGGTTTTTTGGGAATTTAATGTAAAGGCTCTTCCATATTTAGAGCACCTTTAGAAAGTCATGGTGGGATTACTACCCTTCATTCTTGACGTTCACCCATGATTTGTTCAATATCAATTTCTATTTTTTCACCATCAAATTCATGTTCTATTTTAGGAGGGGTATGAGGGATCTGATTTAATGGTGCAGGTACTTCCTATAAGGCAGTTACAATTAAATATTCAATATAGTAAACATGAATTTTGGGGTGTTTTTTTCATCATCTTACGCAAGTAGTTATTCTCCTAGGTTCTTTTAAGGCTATGGGTAACTTACCAAGAAATTTTGCATAGGTTTGGGTGATACGACGAGTTTTGGTAAATTCTTCATAGGGAACAGAAAATGAAGTTTCTATATGGGTTTCAATACTACCAATGCAACTTTCTAATAAAGGGTTTGTGTCTTCAAAGGTAACTTCTTATTTTGAATTTATGTGAGGGAAAAAGGTTGGACAATGAGTGTTTTCAAAGGACCAGTCGTGTGTATGTAGTGCGTTTATGTAAGCCATGCAATTTTAGGCCTTCCTTATAACGCCAATTCTGTTGATGGGGAGGAAATTCCCAACAATAGTAAGGGTTACTCCCATATTCAAATTGCTAATTATACTATGCACCATTTGGTTTAGGAAACCCATCCAAATTTTATCCCAGCTGTCATTACTAGTTATGAGGGTGAAATATGGATGGTTATGCAAGTGAAATATGTATATGAATACTATATAAAATAAACATAAAGAAATATAATCTACTTCTACTCTATCCTATCCTAGCTATGAGAAAATTATTGTAACTGAATGAGTTGTAATGAAACTAAAATCTACTTAAACCCCAATTAGATAGTAGTCATGAAGGTACCAAGTTAGAAACACGTGCATACAAATATATAACCAAAAACGTATAAATAATATTTATGCATACATCAACTCATATGCTCAATATGTAAATTATAAGAAAGAAAAATAAAACTACAAAATTAATATAGATTGCATTGGAAGAGTCTATAATCAAATATGTCTTTACAACCCATGTCGGTATCTAACATTTTTCTAGAAATAGTTTGCAACAAACAACAATACACATCAATTTTTCTCTCTCTCTTTCAAAAGTTGGCCCTAAGGGCTTCTCAATATTAATTAACCAGGCATTTTCTCCAAAAAGAGTTCTATAGTGTACACAAAGCTTGAAGATCGCCCTCAACAAATTGGTCTCTTCCCTTATTTATACAATTATTTCTAACTGATAAATATGAATTATTTAATTCCTAAAGAAAAAATTACAAAATTGTTCAGTTTCCCTCTACATAGTTGATGACATGTGTATACAGTGAAATAAAATTGAAGGTAGTTGTAAAAATACAAAATAGAATACATTTAATAACAATTTCGAATTGTTATTTGTTTTATTCATGGTATATTTTCTTTGACGTATGTTGTCCATATCGCCAATGGATCATACAGAGACATGACTCTGTGGTATGCCAATTCTTCGAGAGAAGTTATGTGCATGGTGGTGTTTTCTTTGAGGGTCTACATATATTTTGAAAACATAGCCATGAATGCATGAATCATAGTATGGAATTTGGTTGGTTGTAGATATTTCTAGATTAAGTCCATTGTTACTTTGGAGATAGACTCGATGACTTATCACCTATGGCTTGTGTTGTATCGTATTTTTTCGACCAGTTATTCCATTATGAGATTATTTCCAAGCTCTTATAATGGGGGAAGTTGAAACCTCTTGATCAATTCTTGCATTACTTTATGCAATCACAAACATATCACCATTGAAATGGTTGTCTCTCTGTCGACTCTTTGTCCATCTTGTTGACAGTGCTCTAATGAATAGAGATCAATGTTTCTTTATACATTTGAAGGGCGATAGACTTCAGCTGGTGCATCTGGGTTATGTGAAATCCACCATTTTATATCGTCCATACTCTCTTGAATGGTGTTGAAATGTATATTCTTTTCTTTCACTCTACCATGTTGATCAATGATGATGGAAGTCATTTGCTGAAATAAGTGCAGGTGGGAGTACATGTTGATGATATCCTCTTCTAGTTTTGTTCTGACCTTCTTTGCACTGGATTTGAAACTTTGTAGGCTACCCTCATCGATATTTACCTGCTGGAGCTATTCCTCTAGTTCTTTGATACTTTCCTCCTTCTCTTGATTTTGTTTCCATAAATTTTGGACGTTATCTTCCATGGAATTCATGAAATTTGAGCCATCGGAGGCTATGGTGACTTATTCTTCACTAACATTTCCCGTTAGAAGGGTCTATGTAATAACTGAAATTGGATTTCCCCCTGCCACTAGCACTTTATTCACTTGTTCTTGTACAATCCTAAGCGAAACTTTGTCGTATGTGAATTTATTTAAATTGGGCACTTCATTTTCCTTTAAAGGGGCATGGAATACTAGATCCATTCCATCAAATGGATTGTGAATTATAGCACCTTCTATGAATACCTCTGAAAGATCAGTGTGCATCAGAAATGTCTCATTGTTTCTGGATTCTTCTTCTTCCTTGTGTCATTTTTCCTTAGTTTATTTGTGTGTAGCTTCCATGGCTTCCTTTTGTGTTGTCTCTATTGTTTTTGTTGCAAATGTTGTCACCTTTTTGGTTGATTCCTTTTTTTCATATTCCTTTTAGTAATTTTCCTTTGTTTTTTCTTCCATTGTGGTTGTTGTTATTGTTGTTGTCGTTGTTGCTACTGCTGCATTAGTTTTATCCTTTTCCTTAGCCTCATAAACCTTCCTCTTCTTTTTAGCAGTGTTCTTCTTCTTCATTTGGCCCTTTTATTTATTTCTCATCTTATTTTCCACTATTGTTTATTCTTCCTCTATAGATCCTAACTGCACATATGTAGTCACAACACATGTCCTTGTTTTTTACTCTTATTCTTTTTTCCTTTTAGCCTCCTCCTTTGCCTTTTCTTCATCAGAAAACCTTCCAATAGGTTTACTGTTTCTTTTGAAAATCACTTCATCATAATTCCTCACACCGCAATGCACTTCTTATTACTCCCAAACCTCTTATGTGTATTCCAAGGCACGTTGATATTTTTGAAGTGTTCTTTGATGAACTTCTTGAAGTCATGCCTTCTTAACCTATCTTCCATGAAGTGGTATGATAGTAATGTATTCAATTCTTCTTGTGCCTTCTTTGTATTTGTGAAGAAGTAGGCACTAATTGTTATCGGACTAATCGGTAGGTGCAGACACTAACAGATCTCCCTAGATCCACCTGGATCTAGAACAAAATAGGACAGGGCATGACTCTTTCCCTAAGTTATGACCATTGAATTAGCTAGTAAGGAGGAACAAGTAACATACCTTTGTATCACTTCCTTGGGTCTTTGTTGCTCTCGCTTCGCTCCGGTGCTCTCGTGAGGTCAAGACCAAGACAACAAAAACCAACCAAAGTGAAGATAGCAAAATGTATTCAATCGTCAACTTATGCATATGATCAAGGAATTACATAATAAAGTAAGAACAAATTTATGGGAAAAGGACATGTCGTTGTGTCATATTAATCGAAAGTAGAAGATACAACCTTATCGCCTTGATGTTGCAAGCTTCCTTTCAGTGACTCTTGGTTCCAACACACACTTGCTCGGTCCTTGCATGAAGAAGATCCAATTCCTCTTGATAGACCTGCTAGAGTCTCCAAGCTTCTGTTCAAGATGGGTTATTCACACAATCCCATCACCAATTCTTTAATTAATCTTGCTTAACATTTTCCATGAGAATCCTTTCAATATATAGGAGAGGATGAGATGGTTACATGGATGAGAATGATCCCACCAAATCAGGGAAGCCAGTAAAATGATAACCATTCGAATGCCAACCCATTTTCTAGAAGATTCCCTTCTAGAACCATCGAGACTTCATCTTTTTCCAATCTTGAGAACAAGTTCGCACCCTAGGTATAGAGCACAGTGTGAGAAGTTCGCACCCTAGCTGAAGGTGGCCTGGGAGAATGGGTCATTCTTGCACCCTAGGCTATAAGAAGCCTACGAACTCACTTTAAAAATATGCTTTCTGGAAGGAGATAAATGCCACTTTTCTCAGGAGAAAGTTCTTGTTGGGAGCTTGATTACACCATTGTTAATACACCCTCAAGATGACCAAAATCATGTGTAACAGAATTACCCCCAAAGTATGAGGCCAGAATCAGTGACAACCGAAATACTTTGTAAACTGCATGTGTGTGTGTCAGAAACTAGGAGCACACCTAATCGGAAACCTGCAAACAACCAAGCATCTGCAGAATATCATACTAGTTCTAAGGAAGGAATTCCCATACTCAGATCATGGACAGATGACACCATAAACATAGGTCATGGCCACCAATTATACACTGTGGATCCATGCCATCAAAATATCGCATAGCCACCAAGAATACACTGTGGATCTATGCAAGAAAATTCAAATTGAGACAACATAGCCACGAGACATACAAAGTGGATCTATGTGTCAGCAAATTATACATATCCCATCGCAACCTAGATCAAGGAGATGAGATTCAGGGTCTTCAATCCCATCACCCGAAAATACGAATCTAACCATGTGATTACATGTGTTGAAGTCGAACATGGTGGAAACCACTCGATTATCGGTCATTGATGAAAGCGTTAACAAGTGTGAGGGAAATCACCATTAATGTCAATGACTCCCAAGGTACACTAGTACAATCCACTGAATTTGAATAAATGAGTTGAAGTCGAACATCCAATGGAATCTCCTAATCAGGGGTCAGTGATGAAAACTCACTGTCGAAAGTGAGGAAGCCTGCCATTGAGGCATGCAAGTTCCAAGGTACCAAAGGATTTCTAAGTCTCGTTTCTAGAGAATGAGTTGGAGTCGATGGAACAAAAATCATCACAGGAGGGCCTTGATGTATCCCCCATCAGTGACATGAAATGAGTAATAGATTTTGAAGGTGAAACAAAGTATGATGTAAATTGGACTGGACATAGGGAAGGCCGACACAGAGAGAATGGACAACTGCAGATGGCCAACTCAATAGAGGTTTCAGATGAACTTCTCTTGAACATATGAATGACACAACCAATGATTTCATAGCATTTACTCAGAGACGACTCGGGATATAACCTTCTAGCTTGTAGCAAATCAAATGAGAGATGAATGGATTTACCAAACTGGCTTTAGATAATGAATAGGGGGTGTCATGTTTAAGAGAAACACTTACTGCCAATAATATGAATATGAAAACAAATCCATTTCCCAAATTTCCCCCCACCATTTCTGGTGAGTACCTCTTTATTTTTACGCAAGCTTGAGGATGATAACATATGCTTGTTGTTGTAAGCTCATCCTTCAGATGAGTCCCTCGGAGTATGTTTAACGAACCCTAGGAAGGAGTGGTTCGGTCCCATTACGGGTCTTTTGATGTTTGTTTAACGAGTCCAAAGATAGAAAACTCAAAGATTTTTCATGATTATAGAGTCTGGAAAAACACTTGAAAGAGAACTCTCTCAATTCCTTTTTTGTAAAATAGTCTGATGAGACCAAAAAAGAGATAAATTATTGTCCAACAGACGCTTTCTTCAAATAATTTAACGAGCGTGAAAATAGCAAGGTTGCTCGGTGATATTTACATGTTTAGAGATTCTGAAAAGAGCTTAAAGAGGACTCCAGGGGGTTCCTTTTTCATATAACCTTGTTGAGCTCGAAAAAGTGATAAAAGTGTGCTTGATCGCATTCTCATGTATTTTTGAGCATGAGAATGGAAAAAGACCAAGCTCGAGGTTTTGTGCAAAAACCATAAAAAATAATTCAAACATGCAATGAAAAAGAGAAAAAATATCCGTATCCCTGTGTATGAACGTCGAGGTCATTACGTCTGCAAAAGTCACACTCATAAGGGTATTAGGCATTAGTTTTAATAAATAAAACAATTATAAAAACCAATAAAAATGGTAAAAGTAAATATAAGTGGGTAAAATCTCTTTTTACCATAGTCATTGTAACTTTGCCAATATTTTAGCCCAAACCCCCTCTTTTTCCCTTTGAATTTCGACGCTCGATTGCGGGAGGTACGAGCATCCATTCAATGAACCATTTCCGGTAGTGAGGTAAGCTCATTGTCCTCTATCTTTTCATGGCTCAGTTTTTTATTTTCATTGGTAAAATTCATGTTTTTGAGTTTGTTTTAGGGGTTAAATTTACGCTCAGCCATTCTCGCAGGCTAGCCACACAGGACCTGCGAGAATGCATCATTCTCGCAGGTGGCCCCAAAGGCACCTGTGAGAACCTCGCATTGTTCCTAAAGGGAACCTGCGAGAATCGTAAAGTGAAAAAGTTCTTTGAAGTTTGCTCAATGAAAAAGATACCAAGTCTTGAATAGAGTTGCTGACCTTCTTCTTATGTTTCTTATGCAATTATTTGTCTATCACCATGGTTCTATAATGGTGTGAAAGAGAGCATGAAGAAGATGATGCTATTGCCGAGAATAACCTAGGCACCGTTGCTTCTTTGTGAGACTATGGTCTCTTGAAATTCTTTCGTATCCTGGGTATGAGTCGCCAATTTTGTTATAGGAATAAGCAGTAGGTGCGGACACTAACAGATCTCCCTAGATCCACCTGGATCTAGAACAAAACATGACAGGGCATGACTCTTTCCCTAAGTTATGACCATTGAATTAGCTAGTAAGGAGGAACAAGTAACATACCTTTGTATCGCCTCCTTGGGTCTTTGTTGCTCCCGCTTTGCTTCGATGCTCTCATGAGGTCAAGACCAAGACAACACAAACCAACCAAAGTGAAGATAGAAAAATGTATTCAATCATCAACTTATGCATATGATCAAGGAATTACACAATAAAGTAATAATGACTTTATGAAAAAAGGACATGTCGCTGTATCATATTAATCGAAAGTAGAAGATACAACATGATCGCCTTGATGTCGCAAGCTTCCTTTCGGTGACTCTTGGTTCCAGCACACACTTGCTCGATCCTTGCATGAAGAAGATCCAATTCCTCTTGATAGACCTGCTAGAGTCTCCAAGCATCTGTTCAAGCTGGGTTCTTCACACAATCCCTTCACCAATTCTTCAATTAATCTTGCTTAACCTTTTCCATGAGAATCCTTTCAATATATAAGAGAGGATGAGATGGTTACATGAATGAGAATGATCCCACCAAATTAGGGAAGCCAGTAAAATGATAACCATTCGAATGCCAACCCATTTTCTAAAAGATTCCCTTCTAGAACCATCGAGACTTCATCTTTTTCCAAGCTTGAGAACAAGTTCGCACCCTAGGTATAGAGCACAGTGTGAGAAGTTCTCACCCTAGCTGAAGGTGGCCTGCGAGAATGGGTCATTCTCACACCCTAGGCTATAAGCAGCCTGTGAACTCACTTTAAAAATATGCTTTCTAGAAGGAGATAAATGCCACTTTTCTCAGGAGAAATTTCTTGTTGGGAGCTTGATTACACCATTGTTAATACACCCTCAAGATGACCAAAATCATGTGTAACACTAGTGTATAATGGGAGTGGTGTTCTTATATGCTTCTTATATCGACAAATCATTCCCATGACTCTATTGATCATCGTTTGATAAGCCACTTCCTGAAGCACTAGTTTTTCTGGTACAAACCAAGGAAGTAGATGGGGGGATTTCATAGCTCCATAAACCCTAATATAGTATCATGTTCCATCAAATACCAATCCCCAATTCTCTTGATAATGTCTAATTATTTTTCAGTCATACATGGGGTTGGTGTGAAAAATATGAACTCATATAGTGGATCCAAGAAGTTCTCTCAAATATTTTGGCACTTCATTCTATACTTTTTCTCCGAGATCACTTTGCAATATATGTGAAAGGATGGGTATGATGGCTTCCACACCCACCCCATATTAGGGTATTTTTGGCTACACACATGATGTTTATGAGGTATCAAGGCATATGGAAATATGAGAAGGTTCTGGGTGGG
This sequence comes from Picea mariana, assembly GCA_032191745.1. NCBI lineage: Eukaryota > Viridiplantae > Streptophyta > Pinopsida > Pinales > Pinaceae > Picea > Picea mariana. Next base: position 39,769 of record JASDQU010438573.1, read on the forward strand.
GCTTCCACAACTATTATGGTGGCCTCTACTAGATTGGCTGACATAATGTCATCCCAATTGAATGATAATCTTTTTTCTGCATAGTGATAAATCAAGGGTATGTATGAAAGTGGAGATTTGGAGCCATCAGACTCTCCATACATCCTGAAAAGCATTGCCACCTTGAATTGGTAATTCCTCATTAATACGACTATGGGGTCTCCACCGGTTGGCCTGAGATTTGTAAATTCTAACCTTGTACAATATCTACTGCAAACTGATATTCAGAAAAGAACAGAAAAGTTACAATGGAAAATACAAACATTACACAGAGATTTTTCACCTGGAAACCCAAACCGAGAAAACCAGCATATATTATATTCATACATTGTGTTACATTTTTTATAATACAATATACATATAGGAGCCAGTGGCATCCAAAACCCTAACTCAATGACTTGAATTAGTCCAAAACCCTAATTCCTTAACCGGAAATAGAAAACCATCAGAAAAAAACCATGTGCTGAAAAAACCACCTAAATATCATGTGGTCCTGGAAATATGTCGTCCCAAAAATATGTCATCCCGGTGCAAAAAAAAAAATCTACGGCACTTCCCCCGAACCCCCGCACGGGGGGCTCCACCCCCCTGCACCCCCCTGTGCGCCCGGCGCAAACACTCAAACACTACTACTCGTGCAAAGAATATAACACATACCCAACAAGATTGATTTTTTTATCTTCTTTATACCATCTGGGGAACAAGGATTTGGCTGTATTTTTGAATTCATTGAGCAATTCCTTGTCTAGAATCTTGTTCCCCTTCTCCAGGTGAAAACATTTGGCTAGGTCTTTGGTCTGGAATGTTCATATAGATTCTCCTCTAGAATTACAAATATACATGTTCCCCAAGTCCACATGTTTATGTATCAAGGAGATGGTGTCAGCACATAGGAATATAGTAGCATGAGATGCTACTCTATGTATGTAGCGCCCTTTTTCTGCTACTAAGGCTTAATCGCTATTAAAGAAAATTATAACACCACTCTATGCTTAACTCATACAGGTACTATATGATCCACATGCATTCATCAAATAAACACATTTAAGCACCGAGTAAAACATATTATTTACTGCTATAATTAACAATCCATCGCGTTCCACATTATTTCATATACACAGTGAAAATCATGATAACATAAGTAGCACAGTCCTACAAAACATGATTAAGGCATAATCAGATACTTATCTTTTAACAGTGGTAGATTCCACCCAACCAAGTGCAGGCCTTCCACGAACCTCCCAGCCTTAGACCACACTGCTCATCAGCTTAGCAATGGGTCACCCCCGAGCTAGGACTAAGCTCCACCCCAAGGCAAGGAATACTAGGCTAGGTTGAGGTTACAGGGAAAACAACACAAAAAATTTAGAATGATTCTTCCCAGGATGCCATCTTACGCCCACTACTACCAGACTCTCATTCCCCACATGCTTGTTCCGCTCGAGAGTATACACCTTCACAAGCACAGTCCATTGGTGCTAACCTCCCTCTCTGGGTCTCGGTAACAGGCCGGATCAGGAAGTCTTAGAGCCTGAAGCTGGTGCAGGACACTCTCTAGAAGAAACCTCTTCCAACAACATCCACCTCCCTCGCCTAGAGAGATATCACACACAGGTTCAATCACAACTCGCACTGGCCATCAAGCCACACGTAGTCTAGCTCTGCGTGGTCACTATAGCCAACTGGAAATACAAACACGGCCTCTCAAACATGCTCAATCAATGGCTCGAGGCCTCATAGTGATGGTTCACAAGAATGCATGACAATTAATTATGCAGGAGTCGAAACAGACTCCACGACTCGAAACGGAGGGTGAGACCAGCTCTTCAGAAACAACATAGGCTTCTTGTCTCACAGAATAGAGGTGTACCCATATTTACAGAGCCAAACATAGGATTTCCAACTGGTTCAACAATGGCGGAATGGTTCAGGGTCACAGCTTCGGGACAGAGCCTCCACACATAGGTTTGATCAGTCGGATAGGGGATGTGCATGGACTATCAAGGACAACATAGGATTCTTGACTTTCAGGAATGCACGAGGTATTTTTACAGTGGTTGGGTCTGTCCCACTATTTCGGGCTCCCTACCCACTCAGGTAGTCGGATAGAATGGAGGAGAGAGAGAGAGAGAGAGAGAGAGAGAGCCTCATGGCTCATCTCAACTGTTTTATTTGCATGCACCAGGGTGGACACTTGTCACCCTCAGAACTGCATGCGTTCCATCAACATGCATCCCCTTTGCATGCTTTCAATTGCCAGGAACTTGGGATAAAAGTGAAAACATAAAATGCTCATGTTCTTTTTGGAATAATATTAAATATTATTATTCCCAGGATTAAGCCCCCTAATTCCTTTCCCACTCTATGGATTCTTAGTCCCCCCTTCACTCATTCATCGTGGTCAGTCTACACATGGTGGTGTTTATATTTTATTAATTGTTCTGCATGATTACATATACAACAGCAGGCTCCTGGCCTTCAACACTCAGGCTCCCTAGCCTAGCAAACACATAAGCCTCCATCTTATAAAAACTTAGCTCACCAGCCTATAAAACATAATTACAATTCCTTTCAGAACATGGTTTACAACGGGGCTCGGCCTTGGGAACACTACAATGTATCCTAGGCTTTCTAATGTTCTTGAAAATATTAAGTTTGTCTTGGTCCGTGACATCAGTAGAAAATTTATATTTCTTAAACATCTGATAGATAACTTCCCATTTGAGAGGATTTTCTCCTTTATCTATAAATCTATATGTGTCATTGTGCATTGCACCTACAATGTTTGGCTCATCATCAATCAAGAGGCCACTCCTACAGGCCTCTGCGATAGGTGTTTTTTTGGTTTCCTTCTTCCTTGGGGACATGTCTGAATCTGCCAAGCATAGATGAAATTGATTCAACGACAAAACCAAAAATTATATATACACATAGAAATAATTTCATCTAAGTGTCTTATGTGGAATACTCGAGGAGTCACTTGTGTTGAAGCTAGGTGGAAGATCGTCATCAAACAATGAGAGTATTATAGTAAGCATCGTGGACGTCTAAGCCTTAGTGAAAAGGTTAAAGAAAAAATAGGTCGATTAGGTTAGAATTATCTTGGCATTAGGTTAATAGGATTGAAACCAAATCAATTCGTACGAATTTATCCAATGTACATCAGAGGAGTTCATGTTAAATGTGTCAATGGGCTAATTCACACACCGGAGAATTTTATGCAAAAACCTTTGAACGCAATGGGGCACTTTGTGCAAAGTTTGTCGGTGGGTAAGAAAGATGACTGGAGAGGTTGGTACAAAATCCTTTGATTTACACCATAGGTATTCATGTTAACTCCTATGATACTACCAAAGGATTTTTTGTCAAAAATGTCAATTGTACGAGTCGAGTTGGTAAGAAAGCCTTTAGTTGGATCAGAGCACTTCATGTTAAGTTTGTCAGTGTGGCATCAATTTATTTAAGTGTTCTTAAGGTTGTCCCTTTCAAAGGGAAAAATATAATTTTAGCCTAATGCCTATGATGAATACTAGAGGAGTTAATGTTAAAATCCCTGGATGAACTAGAGACTTTGGTGCAAAAATCATTGGTTAGACCGGAAGACTTCATAAAAATATCCCCAGTTTACATAACATTTTTTCAAAAGTTAATTAAGTGTTGGGATATGGTTTTAGCTAAAGTTTCAGATTTGATTGATAATGTTAAAAGAGATTGATTTTCCACTTTATGTGAGACCTAGACTATGGGGAAAAATGCTTGAAAAAAGATTGGATTTGTGATTATCAATTGGCCAAGGTTATGGTTGATAGTTTACACTTTCTTTTAGGGTTTCACACACTGATGATGGGGGAAAGGTTTAGTTTTATAGTTTTATAGCTTGTCACTCAAATGGTAAGGTTTTTATGTCTCCCTATGGTTTGGGTAGCATCAAATGAATTATGCGGGAAGAACAATGAATATGGCACCAGAAAAGAGGCTAAGTCAACTGGAAAACTAGGATATAAGACAATGATTATGGCCCTCGATATGTACATGACCCATGGAATGGGTGAGTAGACGAAAGTTGAGCCCTTGAGGTGAAGAGGGGATTGGTTAAAATTTTGAATGTTCCCTAGATGTGTGAGGTTGAGGCTCGCAAAGGTGGGAAGGAAGTCTATTATGACAATTAAAACAACATAAACCCTAATCCTAAATTGACTTGTAAATTCGTATAAGAGAAGCACCTTCGAGTAGATTAGGGAATACCTGTACTATTTTCCATGTTGATATGTTAGCAAATAGAGGGTAAATTTGAAGATGTGATCACTCCTTCAAAGGTTTTAATGATTTTATCACTACGACAATTCCTCTCTTCTCTAGTGCTTCGAAATAATGGTTATAAAATATAAGGGTGGGATCCCTTTTAAAAGCCTTACACTAAATAAATATGATCAAAAGGGGAGGAATGTGTCCACCAAAGGAGTTAATGGAAACTCCTCTAGTGTATATCATAGGTTTCAACACAAAGTATATTAGAGGCTATTGAAAACGAAGGAAAGAACCCCTCTGGTTTAACCAAAGGAGTTAGTAGGAACTCCTCTGATCAAGCCAAAGGACTTAGAAAAAATTTGCACGATGTGCATTGGGAGGATACAAGGGAACTCCTTCGGTTTGATTGGAGGAGTTTGTAATAACTCCTTCAGTCAAACCAGAGAAATTTATACAAATTTGTTCCATGCAAGATTGGTGTTTCGAAAGGATTTAATGGAAATGTTTCAATATTCATCGGAGGAGTTGGAAGGAACTCCTTTGATTTATATAAGAGGTGTTCGAACTAACTTATTTGATGACGAAAATTTTCCTTTAAAATTTTCCTAAGTGTTAAAAAATAAAAATTGCAAACTCAACCAAACTATGAAAATTAAAGTTTCTTGCTTAGAGAGGGAAGATAAACCACACTCAATTCTTAAGGAAAAGAAAAAGAAGAGAACAAAGGGACTCCATTTTCTTGGTTGAGGAATTTTCAAGCAATAAATATGAGAAAAAGAGGGATTGTTTGTGCCTTGCATAACATGTGTCTATCCCTTTATCCATACATCTAGTCCTGGGGGGTTCTTCCCTAGGCTAAGTTTCAGGAATTGTTTCCTTTGGGGTATATGCCTACCCACAAGGGAAATCCCCTAGGGGGAATGTTTAATATAGGGAGAATCCATGATCCTAAGAATGCCTCCATCCCTAAGAGCACTCAATCTTCTAGAACACCACATCCCTCAAACAACACAAATGTATGAGGACCACAAGGTTCATTTGGGACTTGAGGAACTTCATATTCCTCCTAGTATTCATTTTCTCTTATGTTGTTTCCTTTCCTTGCAATGTTATACTTTCTTTATTTGTCACATATGAAAAATGACCGTATTTATAATAACCCTTCATGGTCAGTAATGCATTATAATTTCCCATTATACATGCCCGAATTCGACGGAAATCTAGTAAAGGACCCCTCCACACACATAATGACATATCATTTGTGGTGTTAATCCAATTCCTTAATGGATGATAGTGTAAGATTGTGATGTTTCCAGAGATCCCCGATCAAAAGTGCCACCAAATGATATATTGAACTAAAATTCACTCCCTTCCATGGTTTTAACGACTCGGGGATGGTATTTTTAATGCATTACCAATTTCCCATTCGGTATGAGCTAGAAAGAGAGCTCTTGACATCATTGCATAAATATACTTCCACTCACATTTTTGATCATATACATGAGTGGATATGTTGACATAGGATTATAAAGACCCATATTATGGACCAACTCTTTATGGAGTGGTTCACCAAATCCCTCTTACCACCTATTTCCAAGGATGGTGTTATGGTAGGGGTGGCTAATGAAGAGAAAGCCATCATGTGTTCCCAACAATTATATTTGATTTATTCTTAGTCAGACACCTTATATGATATCATTATGCATACTCATATCCCATCGATAGATCCTTGAAAACCAAACCTAGGACCCCATTTCGATGGTTTGGTTGGTTCTATATCCCATGATTTTGTGGGTGAGCTAGTAGAAAAAATGGGCCACATGTCTATTTCATCACACCCATTGGCTATCATTCCTAGTGCTCAAAATTCTACCATGCCCACTCAAAATTCCAAGGTGAATTCAATGCAATCCACACAACTGAAGAAAAGGAACAAAAAGAAAATTTCCAATACTAAGCCAAGAACCTCTCCAACACAAAACAATCAAGGGGGGGAACACGAAAGAGAAAAATAAGATTTGACTCCCCTGCATGATTTGTGAGGAGGACCACCCTACTCACTAATCTCCCAGGAATGATGAGATCTATCATTGTTTGGTACAAAAAAAGGCCCCTCGACATCCTATTGTCTTATATCATCTTTTCCCCCATCAACCTTATCACATGGTTGCAACAAATCCTACCCCTCCGCAAGTGGGTATGGTAGGTACCCCTCAGCATGAGGGATTATCCTCAAATGCTAAAATGTTTTTGTGTGACTAGATAGTCAATATTCACACTCAAGAAAGAACTACAACAATTCTAATTCTACTCCTATTGTGCCAGATCCAACATGTTATTCCCATCCTGGTAACCCTCTTCAGATTGAGAATCCATCCTTTGACCCACTGCTTTACACCCAAAGATAATTCTTCGATGAACGACACACAATCTGAATACACATGTTTCCCATAATCTGAATACACATGTTTCCCAGGCACCATGTGCCATGTCTGCACTAAAATTCCTTAAGATCTTCCCAGAGCAGCGTAAATCCTTGTTGCATGTGATAGGTAGGATTGATCTCTTGGAGTTGATCTTGATTATCGTTGATTATTATCAGGTTCATCATTGACTTTCCCATAAAATATGTTTTCATATCAAAGTGAGAATGATGGTGAAAAATGTCCTTTTCACTGTGATTAATGAAGGAGCCTCAACTTGCATTATGTTTATAGCATGTTGGAAATCCCTTGGCTCTCTAAATCTTGATACACCTACAACCACGTTGAAATAATTTGACAAACATATCCATGGGATTATCACAACATTTCCCATGAAGTTAGGTGGTAATACTATCTTTGCTGTTGTGGAGGTAGTTGAAGCACCTCTTGAGTAAAATTTGTTACTCAAGAACACTTGGTTCTATGAGATGAATATAGTTGTCACATCCATATTTAGGGTATTACACTTCCGTCATCAAGGGAAAATAGTTACCATTGATCAACTTGTGTTTTGTACCTCAGACCTTAGATCCAATGTGAGCTATAATGCACCCTTTTTCGATGTTTCCTAGAAATCTTACATGAGTGTTGGTTTGGGGATGTACAAAGACTCATTTCTCATGGGAAACATTCACCCTTCCCCCACCAACTCGTAATGTGAACATTTCTCCAGTCAATATAATCTCTTCATTTATTGTTGGATACCCTAGGTATTTTGATCCTTGGGTGGTTCCTCACCTCGATGACATTGGGTCTTATGGAGCTTCCATGCCACTTAGTGCAGTAGATATTTCCTCTACAGTGATTTCATCAGCATCAACTGATATTGGTCAGCACCTCCATCCTCCTATAGAGTGTGATCAACCTAATCTTTCTGCATGGGTTGTTAACTCTCCAAGTGTTAGAATGATGTGCTCTCTTAACGATAAGAAATGTTACACCATTGCTACCCAACCATAGTCACGAAGCTACCCCCAAGCACCTTAACCTTTGATAGAAAGAATGATTTTGGCAAGACCTAGTAGAACCAACAGATAAATCAGGGTAGCGCACCTTCTCCATTGGTAGCGCACAAGATAATGTATCAAAATATTGAACAAGGAATTATTGCACACCTACAAATGTTGCAGCTCATCCTCAACACTTGTGCCTTACTTCTGGATGATTGAGTTTTTGTACGAATGAGATGGAGTGCCTCATGTTTATACTAATATGTCTAGGTGAACAAGTTCCTCTTCAAGCTGGGTCGACCTGTCCTTTTCTGCATATAATAATTCAATATTACTTATTCTGCTGAGTTGACTTGTCTTCCAAGGTTTTCAAACATTTGTTTAGGCTTTCTCTTGCTTCCATAATATTCTATTCTAGTCAAAGTTTTATCCATGGAGGTTAATACCTCTCGCAACTACCAAAACATCAACATTCCTTCTTAGCTAGGGAGGTATTTCACCATGATGTTCCCTTATGGTCTTCATATCTTTTCTCGCTATGCCATGATCCTCTCATCCTGGTTACGTATTAAGCAAAATAAGCATTTATATTGATAGTACATGCTACTAAGTATTCATTTGTTCCTAGCATTAATAAAATATAAAGGATTGCAATACTTAAGCAGTAATAAAAATATCAAAACTGATACGCAAACCTGGAGTCTGGATATTGTTCTTCTTGAGTTTCTTTTCTTTCGAGACGAGTATTCTTCCCAACTTGGAGAGTGTGTTGTTCCTATGAATGTATTAGATCTGAGATCTTTTTGGCTCTATGATTGCTTCTTGGACAAAGATCCCTTCTCTTTTCATAGATTCAGATGTATAATAGTTTCTTTTTATTGTTTCTCCTACTCTACATTCATGTGCTTGGAAGCTCCAAAAGTCAAACTCTTCATCCTTTGACGCTTTCTCTTTAGTCTATGATTCCATAATTTTTCCTTCTGTTCTTTGTAAGGGTGATGTCAATCCTTGTCTTCCATGCTCTACCAAGAGACCATGCTTTTTCTACACCACTCTGATTTTCTGGAGGAGTTCATGATTGTCTTTGACTTTGAAATTGACCAGTCAAACCTTGAATTTGACCAATCAAAGTTTGAATTTGACAAGTCAAACGTTAACTTTGACCCAAAAAATCGACTTTATCATTTTTATAGATGAGGGAATGAGGAGATGCGTTGGGTTAGGATGCAGTAGGATATCCAAGAATTATGCCAAACGCTTCACTTAAAGTGCCTGAACAATCAGATTAGGGTTTGTTGTTGCTGCAAGATCAGAAAACCTAGCTACAACTATAATTTTTCTACAACGAGCTTGAAAAAGAGCTACAGATCTACCTTCCAGTGGTTAGATTGTTCTGAAGGTGGTGTGGTACCATAAACTATTATAATTTTGTGTGCATTTAACCATAATCAATGCTACACCATTTCTACCTAACTATAGGCACAAAGATAGACCTGAGCACCTTAACCTTTGACAAAAACAATGATTCCAGGAAGCCTCACTAGAATCAATAGATAAACTAGGGTAATGCACCTTCTCCATTGGTAGCACACATGATAGAGTACCAAAATATTGAATAGGGAATTACTACACACCTGTAGTTGCTACAACTCCTCCTCAACACTTTCACCTTGCTTCAGGATGAATGAGTGTGTGTACAAATGACCTAGAGTGCCTCCTATTTATACTAATATAGCCAGGTGAATAGGTGTCTCTTCAAGCAGGGCCGACTTGTCCTTTTCTGCATATAATAATTCAATATTACTTATTCTATTGAGTCAACTTGTCTTCTAGGGTTTTCACACATCTTTTTATGTTTTATCTTGCTTCCATAATATTATATTATAGTCAAAGGTTTATCCATGGAGGTTAATACCTCTCATAGCTACAAAAACATCAACACTAAGTTCACATGATTTCCCAGATCCTTAGTTTCCTTCAAATGAGGCTATCCTAGATGTCATGGTTTCCTTATTTAAGCCTAAGGATGAGGTGATGCACCAATCATCTTTTCCTGATTCAGAACTTATGAGAGTCAACATTATGAGTCTCGATATGAGACTGGGGAAATTTGCTACAGAATTCGGTATACCTCTCAGTCTTGAACCTTCTCTACCTTGGTTATCTTTATCAAAAATATCCATGGAATTATTTTCTTCCCATTCCATCAAATATTTGTGTTGCGTACCTACTTTACATCCCTATGGGCATCATCAAGGAGCCTCCATACCTCATGAAACTACTTTCGATGAGTATCTTCATATGTATAAATTCATTTTTATGTGGCATGGCCCTAGCATGGTGTGCCACATGTTTCCAACAATGGCTCATGACTACATCGATGACGATCAAGATCCTTGTCCTAATCCTAGAAATGGGCTCTACTTTGCATAAATAATTAGGATGTGTAGTTCCTTATATACAAGTTTGTGGTGAAAGTGATTTTTTTTTTCATATATCATATCCAAAAAATCCAAAAATATTTTCCTTTTTGATATTTCACTACATGGTTTGACCCCAAAATCTAGTTTGCATGCCTTGACAGAACTATGGGGACATTTTTACAAAGATAGTGAATTCCACTGAACTTGAGGTAAGCTTTCTTGAACTGGAATATAGGGATAGGTTTTTCCCCTTGATATCATCTTGCATTATTAACCATCTCATTTTCCATACCAATGCCTTAGGTTTGATCTCTCCAGGTTGTGACATTAGCCATTCCATTTTTTTATGTCATAACTTGTATGCTAGTGCCTACCCTCTATGGGCACCCTAGATAGAACCTAGATTGAAATTCAGTGTCTGTGCTATGATTTCACATAGGCTCAGGAACCTTCCTATATCCCCACACTGACTTTATATTGAGCCTCATTTTCGTCTCTTCATCTATATGTTGGACATATCTCGAGGTGGTTCCTTATTTGTTATGGTTCTTTATGGTTTCTTATGCATTTTATGCTCACATCATGCATCCCGCCACTACACTATTGTTTTCCCATATTTTTCTTATCATTATTGTAGTAGCCATTTACCATAGGCCTCTTGAATTGCTTGGCCTCCATTTTGCATCCACTTACCCATGGTGAGAACAACTACTAAGAGTGGATCTCACTTTATAGTACCATTTTCATTCATTTTTCTTAGGTCAGTTTAATGTGCCTGGAACATAGGAGCATGTTGTTATGCCACTCATTCTCTTTAGACAAGGTAACTTTTACCCCTTTTTTTCACATTAATCCATGAAAAAGGAACCAGATGAGCTAACTTTTATCCCTTTTGCGTGCTCATTAAACCATGAAAAATGCACTTCCAAGTATCCTTTTACCTCTTTTTCAGACTCATAAAAATACATCAAAAAGACACATTTCAAGTAAACTTTTACCTCTTTTTGGACTCGTTAAAAGATGATAAAAATACACCATAACAAGTATACTTTTAGCTCATTTGGGGGCTGGTTTAAAATGAACAAAAAAGACACTACCAAGCATACTTTTATATTTGTTTCACACTCGTTAAACCATTGAGACACCAAAAACAAAAAAAAGAGTTGGGATTTTTTACCATTGATCTATCTCAAAATGACAGTGTCATTTGAGTCGCCCTTGAACATGACATACGTTCAAATCATCATCTGATAGTTGGATTTTATCTTTCTTTGGAACTGTCCTAGTAATATGAGTAAAAGAAACTCCTCTGACTAGTTATTCTTCCAATCATCAAGGAGAGTGCTTCAATGGATTATGCATTGTTGCACCATATTTTTCTGTCTCTTAAGTCCTACTGCCAAGTCACCATTGTGTCGTGATATATGTTTAAGGGAATTTTGATCCTAAGTTGGTGATCTACTATTTTGTTGAATTTTTGAGTCAACCATCCCTGTGTTAGTTGTATTTGGTGATTTTATCTCTTCACATCATATCTTGGTGTATTTTTTGTGTTTATTGATGGGGGATACATTAAGGCCCTGCTTCAATGGATCTCTTCCTACATTATCTAGAAGAGGGATATAGAAACTATTTAGTATCTTGGAGCTTCTAAGCCTCCTCATGATCAAACATGGGTTTACATCATTGACTCCTGATAGATCGATTCTATGAGTGTCCGACATCAGGTACCTTGGGGTCCATTTTCATCATTGGTGGGTCCCTCCATGTCTATTAGAGGTATGCATTAATGACCTGTAATCAGATGGTTTCTACCATGCTTGACATCATATCATATATTCACATGTGTTAGAATCATACCATCAAGGTTTGGGATGAAGAACTTGGGTTTGGGGAAACATATTTCCTTCATAGGACCCCTCCCAAGTTTTGATGGAGTTTATCACTTGTATATGAGTACTTTGAATACTTCAATGGCACTCTCCTAAATGACTTTTTTCTTCCTGATGTATATTTTGTGACATATATCCACATTGTATCTTCTCATGGCTATCATATTATTGATTACATGGATTCACCATGTATTCCTTCATGCCCATGGTCTTGCATTTGATGCCATGGACCCACAGTGTATTTTTTTCACAACCATAGTTTGATACTCTTTAGAGTCTAAGTATGTCTAACTCAGAAATGGTATATACATATATTTATTCTTAGTGTTTTATTGTAGGTACTCTTTGACCTCCATACCTATTTTATTTCTCTTCATGTTGCCTCAAAGTTTATTGTAATGTGTTTCATCCATCCATTCCTTTCCTAAAATCACACATTAGGGGGCATATGTTATATCCTTAATTTCCACCCTACATGGTCAGAGAGGGCATATCACAATATCTAAGCCAATACATAATTCCCATCTCAAGGTTTAGATAAATGTTTAGGGTTGGCATTGGTCACATATGATATGACTAGAAACATGTCACTTAACACCAGTTCACAACAAATGATACCCTCTGCAACCTTCTATAGTTGTGTATTTTCAAAGAGATGATTTATGGATGAGTTGTTTCTCCATTGAATGAGCCTTGGAACCCACAACACTCAAGTATCTATTAGTCTCTAGAATATATATAATCTCTCCCAAGCCTATTCCAAAAGTCTATATAAACAAGACAAATCTTGGGCATGAGGAGGAAGAATCATTTACAGATATATCCTACCAAAATTCATAGGTTCTTCTCCATCTACACTCTTTTCATTTAGGTTTCCTATATTGGTTGAGAATATGAGTAGGAGAAAGGAGAAAGAAGAAAGGAAGAGTGCATCTACACCTTGAGGTAATCACATTGATGTATTTCTCTCATTTGATAGACCATTGGTTTTCCCCCATGAATATTTGTATTTCGTTTATGAATTTTCATATCTGGTTTATTTCTTCATAGATCAGGTTAGATCCAAGCTAGATCTAGGATTATAATGCTAAGAAAAGAAGTAGGAAGGAATTTTTCATCACTTGTGTGCAGGAAGCATGTTGTAGGAGATGGAGCGAGAACTTCTTGACTGCAACAACTAGGATACATAAGTACAGAATTTAGGGTTAAGGTATGTCATATTATCATTTATTGGTTTTATTATGAATTTAATGCTTGTTTATAGGTAGAACCATAGAAGTCTATCCCATTGTTTGTCTATGGTCATTAGGAAGATCCTAGGGAGACCTTGTTATTCCATTGGTGAGATTTTCTTTGTAATGGTAATCTATAGAAATTAGCAAATAAATCTTCATTACCATATGTCATTTAGTGGATGAATTGGAGTAATATCAAGAATTTTAATCATATGAACAACAATTCAAATCAATGGGAGGTAATATAGTGAATGTGTTTAATAGTTCTCTAAGGATATGAATTACGATTTGGTATTATGGGACATTTTCCTTATTGAATAATGTAAGTGTAATGTGGGGGGCATTGAGATTCAGTCATGAGTGATTCAATGATTGTGACTAATGATGACATGCAGTAGCATTGAGAGTGTGATTCCATATGATTATAACCACGAATTATGCTTAATCATGATTGTTGAATTTAAGGACTTAAATTTATGAGAAATTGACTTGAATATGTTATGATTCATTAACTACTAATTGATTAATGATGAAATTAATGACTAGATGATAGTGAAATATCAAATAGGAAGATAAATGGAGTTGAAACCTCATGACATAAAAGTATCAAGAATGTATGATAAATCTAAATATTGGTGATGATAATTATGATATTTAAATAGTTGATGCATGGGTGTTTGGTTCATTCAATGCTCGATAATGGAATGGGAATAACGATAACGATCTTATTGGATTAACTATGTTTGTGATGAACTTGAAGACATTATAATGATGTATGGATATATTTGACACTCACTTGATTATATTGGTCACAATGATGACCTAATAGTGACCTAGGGATATTAGTGGATAAATGACTATATTTCTCATAAGAGAATTATTAGTACTTGTGATGATATTGGACAATCAACAATTTCACTCGATATGATGTTGTCCATTGTTGAAGGTTCAATAGTGTTTATGCAATTGGTTCAACATTTCATATATTTTCATGATTTTGATGTTGTTGATGACTTGATAATATCAAGTTAATGATGTTATTGGAATCAATGATGTATATCCCTCATTGATGGAGTCTAGAGTTATTGGTATGAAAACATTGGACTCTCTAATTCCCTCTAATTCAATGATGAATTCATAATTTATAACAGAGATTATATCCTTGGATAAATGATAGGGTACCAAAGAAAATGATTCGGGTGAGAATGTGATGTTTCTAACCTAAATAAACAACAGCCCCAAGAATTTCATGCTAATGATATAGCTAATGTTAATTGTTGAACCTATGATATTTGGTGGTACACGGATAATTCTAAGATGACTAAAGAATATGAAATATGATTAGTGAAAAACATATGATTAAATCATGATGAAAGGACCAAATGAAATAACATAGATCTATGCCTTACCTACCTTTTATTTTTGGGAATCCAAAAATAAAAGCATTTTTCATACTTGGTTACATAATATTGAAATGGCTCTGAAGCTGTAGCCCTATTGAGAAGGAGATAATTGTAAATCCTCATGTAATGTGTGGGTACTTTCCAAGATATTCGATTATTTGTGATGGACAATTTTATTATTATTTTTGATGATCGAATCTTCACTGATGATTACTATCCAATGCTTACAAATATCATCTTCCATGGATAATGGTCAGTTTTCCCTCAGTACCTAGTTATTGATTGTAAGGTACCAAGTGTTATTATGTAGAGTAGAAACATGATTGTTATCACGATTATCAATAGAAAGAGAGAAACATAGAGCACAATGACACAATTTATTTCAAAAATGATACCTTTACTATATATATAGTTAATATAACTTGCCTCTTCGAGGGGGAAACCTCGAGTAGAGTAGAGCTCAAGCAAAAAATGATTCCCAAGGAAAAACTTTTCCACGCTTTCTACTCCTATTTATACTATTTCATCTTCTATAGAACATTCTAGAGGAAGATATTTCTAGAAGAGTAACCTTATATTAAGTATTCTTACATTAGACGTGTTTACATTATTACACGGGCCTTATTTACTAATTTCATCTTTTATTACATAGTAAAACATATTAATCTATATACTTGAGGGGTTAGGGAAGTTATGACCCTAATATGCCCTCCCCCTTGAAAAACAACCTTTTCCTCAAGGCTTGAGATGTGGAAATTGTTTAAAAATGGAAGTCGACTCCCATGTTACATCCTCTGATTATGTATCCTTCCAC
>JASDQU010438574.1:37749-80762 GCA_032191745.1 Picea mariana
GTTCGAATCCTCGGCCATGCCATAACAAAATTTTAACACATCCAACAGCCAACCACATGGTGCCACGTGGCAGCCCGTGACTGGGCCACGTGGCACCTTAACAATCAACCAGTGAATGCCACGCATCAACCACTGATTGGCGCACGTGCATGCCACGTCAACCCTACTGTACTGACACATCAACTTGTCGTACTACCACCTGTCAGCCTTGTCACCTGCCGCGTCAGCCTGCCACGTCACCTAGTGATGTCACCCGTGCCACGTGTCACCCTTTCAGTGGTGACACATGTCACCTCCGGATACGTCCAACCGTATGCCAAATCGACCAAATTTGCCTGCCATGTGTCACTCCTTGGAGCCACCACGTGTCGCTGTATGGACCTGCCATGTGTTGTTGTACGGTCCTGCCACGTCAACATCCGTACAGACTGTACGAACTGCACAGTCAGCAAATTTTTTTGCCTGTTTGACCTTTCGGACAGAACGCGATATCTTCTCCATACGGAGCCCATTTGACAAAGTAAATATACCACCAGAATCAAGAAGACGAGACGGACGCAATGGCACATGTTTCGTCGCATTCCGAGCACTTTCATTTTTGAGCATTTTTCAAGCCCTATCAGGCTTTTGGATCCAATTTCAAATCAAGAGACCATTGATATATTATTTATACTTTCATCTTCTAGGTCACTTAACCCATTACTAGGTCACTTAACCTATTTTCATTATTTTAGGGTTAACCACTTTCCATAAATAGAAGTTTTTCCAATACTTTATCATTTAAATATTCCTTCTTGATTTTGTCACTTCTGTTTATCATTTAAATAATTCACCTTGACTTTGTCATTTTACTTTATCATTTAAATAATAATTTATTCTTCTCAAGAACTTTGACATCTTTGACCTTATGGGGGTTCAAGCCATCATATGAGGGTCCTTCAACTTCGTAAGGCCATAAATCTCAAACCATGAGGAGTTATGTGACGTTCCACATACCACTGGAAATGGAATGACAAGAACTATCCATCTAGGATAGTTTCACCAACAAAAATCACTAATATTCTTCTCTTTATTCCACATACAAGCATGGGTTCTCTCAATCATAACTCAACCGCAAAGCATCTTCCCATGATGGATTTCACCATAAGGGGACAACTTTGGAGTTCATCCATTTGTACCATGACAAGAAAATAATGGGTCATATTTACATCAAACAAACTATTCATCATATATCAAATAATCCATATTTATCATGTATCAATGACAACTCATTGATCCATCTTCATCTATGAATCATATCAATGATAACTTATTGATCCATCTTCATCGATTGGTTTCCACTTGAAATCTATCATTCTCATAAAGGACAATACATATACATTTTTCATCAATCATCAATCAATCAATCCTATCAATCAATCCATTGACATCAATCAATCATTTAATCACTTGAGATCAATTCTTTGACATCAATCAATCAAACCATTGGAATCAATGATAACATGATCCAACAATCTCCCCCTTTTCCATTGATGGCAATACCAACATTGATGTCAATACCAATCATTGATGTTAACATGTAGAGAAGGCATGCTCTACATCTATAGTCATGAATCATATCAATGTGACTATCTCTCCCCATCATTTATGACTATCTCTCCCCATTAAACATCAATCACATCAATGTGACTATCTCTCCCCCTTTGACATCAATGGCAAAGGGTCTTATCTCCTTGGGACTTCTCCCCCTGGTTGAACTCTCCTTGGGCCTTCTCCCCCTGTCTTAATGCTTTTGATATTCCTCTAAATAATCTCTCCCATTTTGAACAAGGGATATCACTCTGATGTAATGTTTAATATACATCGTGCATACTCCCCCTGTGACCATCACTCCCCTTGGAATTATGCCTCTATTCTCTTTCTTCAAATATAGGGCTCTTTTCTAGGTATGCATCTAATAAATATCTCATCCTATAATCATGGGAAGAAGAATGACTCCCCTTATGGGTATATCTCCCCTTATCTTCAATCGGATCTTAGATCAACCATTCTCTCTATGAGGATCCTTGGACCTATTTATGCATCAAACTTGTGCCATACCATAAATCATGAAACAAAAGACATGTCAACAATAAAATAGAGAATCATGAACAATATATCAACCAAGTACATCATGTACCAAAATGTGCCCACAATGCACAGCACCCATGTACATCAACATCATACAATATGACAAAAGATATCATCCATGGAATGTATCAACCACATGCCTCTATCAACATGTCAACATGTGCATATATCAATATGCCAACCATGTGCATCCACCAATATGCCAACCATGTGCATCTACCAATATGCCAAACAAGTGTCATATCACTCATGATATGTCTCCATGTATCAAACAAGTACCAATTGTTGTGCTAATCAAGTAATACCAATCAAGCATATGCCATATATGAGTGTACCAAACATCACCATGCATCAATACCACAAAATGATGAATCCCATATTTGCATGCCAAATCCTCCATAAAACATGTGTCAATCAAACTGCTAGTAGGTGCCTTTACCAATGTACTAGAAGTGTACCAATCATAGATCAAGTCATGACTCCTCAACATGGTCATCTCATCAACTCACCAAATACATGTCCCAATATGTATCCCATCCATATGCCAAAAGCATGTATCAATGTTTTCAACAAGTAAGCTTCCAATCAAGATACATTACATGACCAAGGTGCCATAACTCCACTATTATAACCAACATTGTTCGTCAACTGAAAATGCATCAATTCATACTCATAGGTTAGTGCCATGCACCCGAGATTTTATTTTACATAATCCAAAAGGTGAACATTTAAGCCTACAACAAACAGTGTTAGAACCTACAACAAACTATGTCATCCCCTGCATCATAGAGTTATATCATTGCATCAAGCTGCAAACCATGTGCATTGCCTTTTTCCCAAGGCTTTTCCACATATAAGCAGCCTGCTTCACAACATAGCGCATATGTATGCGACCTATTCAAGGTCAGCTCGCGTATGTACGAGACTGATACCAATGTCACCCACGTATGCCTCTGTGGATAACATGCTTGAACTCCCCTTCAGTGTTTCATTCTAATTTGGCTGCTCTGTCTTCTTCACCCACTTCTATAGATGTCCCTGCTCCTCAAAATGTGATCTCTGAGAATCCATATTTTCAAAGATGTCTCCCTTTCTTACTTCATTCCTTCTTCTAGCCATGCTATTTGAAGTCCTCATCATAGACTGTCTTCTTGTGTTCCAACACTCCTAGGATTTGTGGCCAAATCCACTACAACCGTAACATCTAATGGTGTTACATTGAACATCAATGTGTCATACTTGATCACATCTCCAACACCTCATGGTGTTATAAAATCTTCCATTATATCTCCTTTCTTAAGATATACATTCAAAATATTTGTGACCATATCCATTACATGAGTAACAATGCCCATGAAAAATACTTTCATACCTTTGCTTTGGTGTCCCAAGAATATCTTCTTTGATGTGTTCCTTGCTTTGTTCTTTTGAAATTTTCTTTGCCTTGTGTAGATGGTTTTTTAGCAACAGTGTCTTCATTATTTGATGGACTTACCTCATGCTTCTTTGAGGTGCTTACTTCAGCATGTGTGGCTTCCTTTTTGTATCCAAGACCTGATTTATCATATGGTGATCTTTGACTTTCCAAGATCTCATCCAAGATTTGTGAGCTATTCAAGAATTTGTTTGAATTCTCTACCTTCTTTCTAAGTTCAACAACTTCAGCTTCTAACTTATGACATGACTCTTCCTTTTCATTTATTTGATCCTTCAGTAGTTCCTCTACCCTTTTGGCTTTTTCAATTTGGGTCTTGAGATGGACAATAGTTTCAAAACGTTTTCTAATCTCTTCATCTGCATTCATATCTTATTTTTCATTCTTTAGTCTTGTGATCTCTTCTTCCTTTTCTTCTAATTGAGTTGTATTTCTCTCTTCTTGTTCTTTGGGCATTCCCTTTAACTTCAAGATGTGCCTTTGATTCCTTCTAAGAAACTTCTTAGTGTTATCTGAAAGATAGTTATAGTGTGTATAATAATGATCACTGCTATATCTATATAAATCCTCTTCAACTTCTTTTTTAATTTCTAATAGATTTTCTTCTATTATTTCCATGGGATAAATACCATCAAACTTTACACAAAATCTTTCTAGATCTTCTTCTTCACTTGAAAAAAATTCAACATCATCACATTTTGAATCATTGCAATCAAGAGTCTTTGGAGACTCTTTACCTTCATTTGAAATACTTTTGAGATCTTCCTTTGTGCTATCTTCACTTCAAATGTTTTCAAGATCACATTTTGAAATAATACAATCAAGGGTTTTTAATGATTGTTTACTAATGGAGTGGTCTTCAATATCTTCCTTCTCCTTCTTGCTTTGATATGTCTCCTCTAGCTTTAGCCATAGATCCTTGGTGGAAGTGCATTGTCCCATGCTCTCTTTGATAGGGCTAGAGATTCCACTAAGAATGGTCTTGAGAGCCAATTGATCATTCTTCTTTTCTTCCCTTTGAGCTGCAAACTTTGACTTGTTCTTCAAAGGAACTGATCCACCAATGGCTGCGTTCCAAATCGCTACTCCCATTGTCTTAAAATCTAATCTCATCTCTATTCTCCAAGTAGAATAGTTTTCCTCATCAAGGATTCTAACTTCATCATCCATTTGTGTGTCTATGGATCTCCTTCAAGCTTGTTAAGGCTTGTAGTGAAGGCCTTCTCTGAAACCAATTGTTGGACACACCTACCACACTTAGAGAGGGGGTGAATGAGTGTGGGGCTCTTTTTACCAAAACTTCCCTCTTACACAAAAATCATTAGTTAAAATTCAAATTTTACTCATTACTCATTGTTGTCATTTATAACCAGTTAGATGTGAACATATATCAGTAACATAGATCATCAGCAACTCATAACCACAAGGAACACAAACAACACAATATGTATGTACAATTTTATTTTTATTACAAACTACAATCCTTGGGGTTTTTCAGCAACAACTGAATAGAGTACAACTCTACAAGAGAACCAACTCTATAATTCAAGAATAACCTTACACCCTCAACACCGACTGAGATGAGGCAACAATCCTCAACAGATATCAATCTGCAATAGGTACACGACCTATCAGTAGTGAAGCCTCCATGTGTATGGACCCTAGCTCACTACAGCCCGCGTATGTACGTGACCAATATATACAACAACCTGCGTATTCCATCTGAGATATTAGGGTTTATCCTTTTCTTCACGTACTCAGATCCTCTGCAACCTACAAGAAGAATTTCTTCTATCTTCCACTGTCCAAACTAACCACTAGCCAGTCACAAGACATCCAAGCTCTCCAATAGCTTACTCATGCTCCACAACCAATCAATATGAATGCTAACTCAATCATGTATAAGAAACTACTATACCATAGCAGTCATATCACAAATGAAACACAAGAGTATTGCTCACTCCATCAACCAACATAAACCACATCATAACAACCATACCAAGAATGCCCTAAGCATTTATAACACAACAAGCAATAGTAACCATCAATACAATAATGTACCCATACCAGTGTCTTAGTGACAGATCTGAGCCCATAGAATCCAGATCTGGAACTTCCTTCAGTCTTCAACAATTAATCATCAACTCAAACACAAATCTTCATGATTTTATCCACTGCACATGCCTTGTCCTCATACAACCCATATATGTATGCTTCCTGGCCCATTACATCCCACGTACACCTCATAAACCAGGGTTTCTGAAGCTCCGAGACTTTTGTCGTCAATATCTCCGATATTGCCGAAACATTGATGCATCCATGAGATCCTACTCATGCTCTCTTTCTTAGAATAGATTTTCAATCATGCTCAAGAGATCCACACGAAAGATGCTCTCACAAGAAGCTCCCTATCAACACTCCAAAAGATAATCTCACAAGAAGCTCTCCATTGATCCACAAAAAGTATGATTTTCAGGAGACCATTGCTATCTTATTTATACTTTCATCCTCTAGATCAATTAACCCATTTCTAGGTCACTTAACCTATTTTCCTTATTTTAGGGTTAACCACTTTCTATAAATAGAAAGCTCTCTAATACTTTATCATTTAAATATTCCTTCTTGATTTTGTCACTTCTCTTTATCATTTAAATAATCCACCTTGAATTTGTCACTTTACTTTATCATTTAAATAATAATTTATTCTTCTCAAGCACTTTGACTTCTTTGACCTTATGGGGGTTCAATCCATCATATGAGGGTCCTTCAACTTTGTAAGGCCATAAATCTCAAACCATGAGGAGTTATGTGACGTTCCACATACCATCGAAAATGGCATGACAAGCACTATCCATCTAGGATAGTTTCACCAACAAAATCACTGATCTTCTTCTCTTTATTCCACATACAAGCATGGGTTCTCTCAACCATAACTCAACCACAAAGTGTCTTCCCATGAGGGATTTCACCATAAGGGGACCACTTTGGAGTTCATCCACTTGTACTATGACAAGAAAATAATGGGTCATCTTTACATCAAACAAACTATGCATAATATATCAAAGAATCCATCTTCATCGTGTATCAATGGCAACTCATTGATCCATCTTCATATATGCATCATATCAATAATAACTTATTGATCCATCTTCATCGATTGGTTTCCTCTTGACATCTATTATTCTCATCAAGGACAATACATATACATTGTTCATCAATCATCAATCAATCAAGCCTATCAATCAATCCATTGACATCAAACAATCATTTAATCTCTTGACATCAATCCTTTGACATCAATCAAGAAAACCATTGACATCAATGACAACATGATCCAATAGGTAGGACATGTTGATGTATTCATTCACTATTTGATTAATATATAGATCTATATGGTTTTCCCCTTTCAATGCTTATGATTTAGTGTTCAATACTTTCTTGTGTTAGATCTGAATTTTCCTTGAGTAGATCAAATTAGATCTAGGCTATATCTGAGATTTCCTAAAGCTTAAGAAGGTTTGAGGATTGGTATTTTTTGTCACTTGGGTGTAGAAATAAGGTTACATGAGATGGAAATGGATCTTCAGAGCTGCAATGACCAAGATACATAAGGAAAACCATCGATTCAAAGGTATTCCATTCTATATTCTTGTTTGAATACGAACAAATCTAACAGATCTAAGGGAAATTGTGTAGTGGTATATCTCATCGTTTTTCTTGGATCAAGGGAAGATCCAAGGGAGGTCTTGCTTATCTGTAGGAAATATTTATCTGCAAATAGAACTGGTGACTCCACTAGGGAAGGATCTTTGATTCTTCCTTATTTTTGTTTCCTTTGTTTCTTTAGTTCTAAAACCTATTTCTGTAGCCTAGTATTCTTCCTTATCACTCTTTGAGAGACTAGATCTATCATATCTGTCACATTTGGGCCATATCTGGGCCTTTTCCCTAAATTTTATAGATGGTCATGAGTGACATGTTCAAACTAGAGCGACTAGTCACAGGATACATAAATTTTGGGTTTCCACTGCTTGCAGAGGATCTATAGCTACATACTTTCTAGGCCATGACCACTCTTGTATGTGACTATTTTTGAAGTTTTCCTGACTTTTCTTGATCATATATGAACTTTTCCTGGTATTCTAATATTGTTAGGGGTCTAATAGCATAGATCTCATCTTTTTTAAAATATCTTCTTTGTTCTTTAAGTTTGAAGTGAGTTTGAGGTGACTTGAATATTTTTGTTGGGTTTCATAATTTGAGTGAGCTACCTTCCTATTGAGTTATGATCTGGGAAGCGTCCCCAACTGATCATTTTTTGATCTGGTAGTTTTTCTTTGTCCCTTTTTGCATTTGTTTTCTGTTTTTTAAAAGATGTTCCATTTCTAAGTATTTCTCTCAAGTTTTGGGATTTTTGATCCCGTGTAGACTTTGGATTGTGTTGGAGGGGATTACTACCAATATCACATAGTCCTTTGATTGTTTTTTTTTTGTTTTAATCTGCATATTAATTTTCTTAGATTAGAATAAAATTGCATTTCAAAACAAACAAAAAACCAAATAATTTATAAGGTAAATCTTTTGGGTTCTTTAAAAGAGATTGCATTGGTTTGTTTTGCATTCAAGGATCTTGTTCATTTCTTTTGTTTTCCTTTAATGGCTTTTCCATGATTGTGAGGTTATCTTGTTTTTTTTTAAAACCGAAAAGGAAAAGTTTCTTTTCCCTTCCTTATTTAGAGTTCATCGAAAGAAAAAATTGCATATTTTCTCTTCTTTGGATTGGTAAATTGTCAAAAGCATCATTGAAGTTTCATTCGTTCCCTTGCCTAATCAAAAGCCATAAGAAAAAGAGCGTGTAATTTAAAATCAATTAGACTCTTTTTCTAGATAGCAAACCAACATAGATAGGAATAGTACCCTAGTGTAGGATTGGAGAGTCAACTCTCCAAGTCCATATAAACTAAACCTAGAAATCATTAAAGAGTGTTCAAATCCATTATCACAATGAGTGTGTCAGGAAGATCCCCTAACACGGGAGTTAATCACAAGGTCACATTGGAAAAGTAGAGTGATATCCCCTATTTTCTTGTCTTGGTATTTTCTAGAATTCTTCGACTTCTATATGTATGGGGGTCTCAAAATTTTCACACCTCCCTAATATGTAATGCTTATTGAGGCTTGAAGCTTAGTTTCCCTTCCCATAAGTGTGGTAAGACCTTAGATTGTTTGCTCGGTCACTAATTGTGAGGAGGAATCCATAGTAACCTTTCCTAGGTATTGACAGAGGTGATTGTGGGTGGGAAGTTTTTTTGGTACCTAGGGAAGATGTTCAATCCCCATTTCAGTTCCCTAGAAGATGCCCACCTTAATAAATTTTTCTTACACTGGTCAAGGATGTTACGTGTGGGTTATCATAATTTTTCCTCACACCTTTGCTATCTAATACTTTGGGAACTTGACATCCCTTAGAGGGTTGGTTTTTGGAGGGCCCCTTGATCCATTGGTATTTATTATTGATAGCCTAGAGATGTTAGGGGTGTTTTGTTTGGTTCTGAGTCTATGTCATCCATATAATTAATTGTTATTTTGGTTATAGAACATTTTATTCATCATGGTTGAAAAATGTCTTTGTCGGTCCCATTGAAAATGAGGACTTCTTCCTATAATGAAGGAACAAACTCCTCTCAAGAGGTGAGTGATAGGTGATAGAGAGTTCAAAGAGTCAGACAAAAGATCAAATTCAGAGGAGAGTGATACCTTTGAAGTTCAAGTGGTTGACAAAATTGTTCCACCTCATTTTAACCCTCCTTTGATTGGTCCTAACAACCTTGTACTTGTCTAGGTTAGGGAGCTCTTCAGTGAGAATTTTCCTCGTTTAGTGATCCTCATTTCATGTCGGGAATTAGTGTTTCAACCAATGTGATTGAGCCTTCTATCCCATTGATGAGTGTTACAGGGGGAACCCTAGTGATTTCATCCTTGTTGTCCCTTAGTGCCATCAAACCTATACCTTTTCTTCCCATTTCATCAGTTGTCTCTATTTGAAGGATGTTGGTCATAACTACCTATCCTTCCATGATCACACCTAGAATTAACACTCCCATATCATCTGATGTGATTCCCACATCTATATATACATAGAGTGGGGACCCTAGCCTTGTTTTTTGTAATATCCCTCGGTCGAACCCAAATGTAAATAATCTAAGTATATTTAAGCTAGTGAGTTGTTTAGACATCATTTTTGTAATACAACTTTCATGGCATGGTGCATGCATATACCGTGTAGTAAAGGGATGTAATGTGCACATTTCTGAATATCGTGTGCAGTAACTAAGGTGCGCGCAACCTTAAAGACAATGGATACAACGCGTAGTAACTAAGTGTGCAATATTAAGGTTAGCGAACCTTTGTGTATATAATATGCATTATAGGCTGGTGAGCCAGTGTTATAAGCCATAATGCTTATGTCTTGGACTTAGGCCAGAGCGCCTAGATGTTAAGGGCCAATGCGCCTACTTTGTACATGACTCATGATTAATATAAAATACATCATTGTGCATAGACTGACCATGATAAAAGAGACGGGGGATTGAACTTCACCAGTTAGGGAAAGGGAGGGCCAAAAGTCAAGGGAATATTATATTAATATTTCCCAAAACATAAAGTATGAATAATTTTATCCTAAGTTCTAAAGTTGGGGACAAGTGGACAAAAGTAACTTTCGATATGACAAGTGTCAAGTTGGGGACATGCATTCATATTGTGGGGAAACTTAGCTCAGGGGATTATTCGAGAGGAAGACCTTACGAATAGAAAACACAAAGAGGGGGGGGGAACCATCAGACTGACCATCTTTTTGACAAAGAGTTCATAGTGATTCCCAAAAACACACTCAGTTATCCAGTCAATGAATCCATGACCATTTCACTCATACATTTTGTTATCCTTGAGACAACCATTCCACCTTTCCGAAACCGGTTTCCTTGTCCCTTTTGGTTGGTGTACCTAGTTAGCTTGGAGCGGGATTGAAGAAGCAGGTTGTGACTATGACTTCTTCTCATATATGTGACTATGACTTCTTGTGTGCTTATGGGTAATTTCCTTTAAATGATGCATATCGGTAATTGTTGTTATTTGTAATATAAAAGTCATGTTACATAAAGTAATTGTTTGTTTATGTTATATGTAAAGCTTCCACGAGCATGTTGTATGTATATCTTTTAGTTCCATGCAGTATAAAGAGTAAATTTAGGTGGCATTGCTTAGTTGACTACTGGGTATGCTACTGTATGTTCTCCAGTATGGGAATGAAAGTGTTCCCTAGAGTAGCATGTCTGGCTTCATGGCTGGAAATGTTATTGACTGGCATCAAAGCATGAGTGGTTTCTCTAGAGTGGCGTACCCCAACCTCAGGTAGGTCAAGGGGGTCATTACATTTTCAGTGCCTCGAGTGGAACTCTTTCTACCTCTGGTGTCCTTGTAGGTATCATGATGATGAAAAATGTTATTTTTCCTTTCACTTGGAGTATATATAGTGGACTTGGGTCTACTCCTGGGCAGGATAGGGGAAACAATGTTTCAAGGGGATTTAACATTTCTTGGAGTAGTACATTGATTCCTAGAAGCTCTATTCCTTCCACATTTACCTGTATTATTGGGGGAAATCCCTCTGGGGGAAATTATCATATAGGGAGTAATGGACCTTCTAGTTATATCAATGTTTTTGAGGGAATTCATCCTAGGGGAAATTATTCTCAATGGGGTGGTTATCCTTTTATCCACACTTCTCGTCCTCAAAGTCACTTTTCTGGGGATATTTATGGTCAAGGTAGTAGTATTCCTTTATTGTCCATGTCTACTCTTGGAGGTAACCCTTTTGGGGGCATGTATGGTCCTAGAAGAATTAATGTTACCGACAGTCCTTTTATCCCCAGAGGAAATCTTGTTGGGGGTATGTTCGGTCGCAAGAAAAATCACGCTCCTGGAATTTCTTCCATCCATAGGGGAACTAACCCTTTTGTGACTTTGAATCCTTTAGGAAACAAGAATGTGGGGGAACCCTAGGGTCCATTTGGGTCACAATATGCTTTGTAATTTACCCAATATTCCTTTTCCAACATGCCATTGCCTTTCTTGATGACATTAGAATGTTCATACTTGTTATGTTTTACAAACAAACCCATTCTCCATGACCCTCTATGGGCGAACATATCTTCCAATTTACCATCTGACATGATGAAGTTTAACAAAATGCTAGGAGAATACCCATCCACACATATCATGACCTATAACTTATGTTTTTCATCCAACCCTTTGATGGATGATAGTGTTGGACTATGTATTTTCCAATGATCCCTCACTATAGGTGCTGCAAAATGGTATATAGAACTTAATGGAACTTCCTTGTCTAGCTTCAATAACTTGGCCATGGAGTTTTTGATGCACTTTAAATTTCCCATTAGTTACGAGACTTGGACAGAGTTGTTGACATATTTGTGTCAAGATACATCCACTCACATTTTTTTATCATATTCATGAATGGAGACAAAGGCATAGAACGATCAAAGACATGATTCTTGACCAATCCTCATGGAGTGGTTTACCAAATCCCTCTTGCAACCTATCGCCAAGGATGTTTTTATGGTAGGGGTGGCTTCTAAGGAGAAAGCTATATTATGTTCCCAACATTTAGACCTAATCTATTCTCAGTCTGGTACATTATACAATATTATCCCACATGCTCTGAGGGTGTGAACATATCCTCATAGGAAAAACCTAGAACCCCATACCCATGGTTTGGTTGGTTTTGTTTCTATTGCATATGTAGGCCAATTATCTAGAGAGTTGAGTAACATGCACATTTCATCAAACCCACTAGCTACTACAGCCACCACCCAACCTGCTTAGGATCTCATTCAACCCTCCAAAGTGAATTTGGTGCAATCCATGCAACCAAAAAATCCTCAACAACCTATGGGGAAGAAGAAGAATAAAATAAAAAATTCTAGCAATGAATGTGGAGCCTCTCAAGCCCAAAATAATACTAGGGGAGGCATGAAAGAGAATAAAAATAATAGGTTTCCTTGAAATATTTTTGGGTGATTCCATCCTACTCTTTGGTGTCCCAATATGGACTAGATTCATCACTAATTTTCCCAACAAAAGGATCCCCAACCTCTTGTTATATTAACTAATTCATTTCCCCCAGAGCGACAACAAACAGTTGCAACAAATCCTTCCCCTCCATAAGGGGGCATGGTAGGTACTCCTCAAATTGAGGGCTCGTCCTCATATACCAACATTATTATGTGTGACTAGACGATTTCTTTACAAATGCAAGCACACAAATAATATACTCCGGAGGTAGGTCCTACAAATCAAGAGCCAACTTCCTCTTCCTATCCTAGTGGCCCTCTCTAGATAAAGAAGCCATGCTTTGAAATAGTGCTTCACCCACCAAATGGTGTTCTTCCATGTACAACTCAGAACTCGAATACACATGTCGTCCACAACTATAGTATTATGGAATACATGGCCCGTGCACCATGTGCCATGTATTCTTTATAATTCCTCTAAATATACTCCATGAAATGTAAATATTTGTTGTTTTTAATAGGTGGGGTTGATCCCTCAAAGTCTAGATTGATTTTGGTTGACATGGACCAAGATCATAATCATATTTCCCACCAAATCACTTTTCAAACTCAACTAAGAGTAAATTTGAAAAAACTCTTCCACACAGTGGTTGATGAAGGTGCCTCGACTTGCATTATGTTCATTGCCTGTTGGAAATCCATCATCTCTCCAAATATTGACCCATCTAACACCATGTTTAATTCCTTTTATAGACACATTTATAGGCCTCATGGTATTATCACTGCATTTCCCATTGAGCTAGGTGGTAAGACTGTCTCCATTGAGGTGGAGGTGTTCGATGCTCTTTTGGAGTATAATTTGTTACTTGGGAACACTTGTTTCTATGAGATGATCGTTGTTGTCTTGTCCTTCTTTAGGGTCCTTCACTTTCCTCACCAAGGAAGTATCGTCACAATTGATCAACTTGCATTTTTTAGCTCATACCTTAGAACCAATACAGGTTCTAATATATCCTTTTTCATGATTCCCACAACTCTTATGTGAGTGTTGGTGTGGGGATGTTCAAAGACTTTTTGTTAATGGGTACATTTACCCTTCCCCCACCACCTCCTTCTTCAAATGTCACTCTGATTAATATGATATCTTCATTTACCAGTGGATCCCTTAGGTATTTTTATCCTTGGGTAGTTCCTCATCCTACGAAAGTTGAGTATTACAAAGCTATTATGATACTCACAATGGATAATATTTCCTACCAGGAAATCTAGTCAGCCTCTACTAACCTTGATTCGGATCTCCAACAGGATGTGAAATTCAATCAATATGTGAGGCCTTCTTGGGTCATCAATTCTCTTCCTTCTTCACATGAATTCCTAGATTTAGAGTTACCTTTTGACGAGGCTATCATGGATGTCATTGATTTACTTGATAGGCCATGGGATGACATGAACCATCACGTTTCATTTCTTCTCGATTTGTTATAGTTGGAGGATGAAACTAACAATATTTCTTCCCCTAATAATGGTTAATGGTACCAATCTCCCATTTTTACTAGAGACATATTTTTAGAAGGAAATTTGGCCAACATTTCAAAAACCATTCCCATTGACATTTCTCAGAAGCCAGGTGTCATGGAACACATACTGATAGGTGTTGATTTTTCTCCTTGGGAAATTGAACTATATAGAGCTCTATTCAAATACATTCATGATGTTTTTGCTTGGTCATATGAAGAAATGTCTCGTATTGACCCTCATATTGTTGAGTATGAAATCAAAATGTATGATGTATCCAATCACATTTGACAAAATCTCCATCTGGTTAACCCAAAGAAAGTTGCTACCATCAAGGTGGAGGTAAAAAAATTCTTCATTCCCAATCTATATATCTAGTTCCCTTTACTAAATGGATATCCAATCTTGTTCTGGTCACTAATAAATAAGGCACTATTAGGGTCTATGTATATTATAGGGATATGAATAAATCTTGTAATTATCCTACCCCATTCATTAACCTAATTATTGATGAGTGTGACAAGAGTGAAATCTACACATTTGTGGATGGTTTCTCTAGTTATAATCAAATCCATATCAAAACAAAAGATCAACACAAGACTTCCTTCATTTGTCCTTGGGGTACTTTTTCTTATTGAAAGTTTCCATTTGGTCATAAAAATTATGGGGCTACATTCTAGAAGACCATGTCATATGCATTTCACGACATTAAACCTATTGTAGAGTCATACTTATACTTTTTGATTGCTCGTTCCAAGTATCATGAAGAACATCCCGGTCACTTTCAATCCATTTTTATCCAATTTAGTTACTATAACATCCATTTTAACCCACATAAATGCAATTTTTGAGTGGTATCTGGGTGTATTCTAGGCTTCATCATATCCAAATATGGGATCATGTTTGATCCCTTGAAGGTTGAGGTGATTGTCAAGTTTCCTCCTCCTTGTACCATAAGCCAACTTCAAATTTTGCAAGGGAAGGAAAGTTTTTTGCGTAGATTCATTGTCAACTATGCTAAGATAACTAAAGGTTTTACACATTTATTGAAGAAAGGTGTACCTTTTTTCTAGGATTACCAAACCCAACGGTCATTTGATTCCTTGAATAAGGCCTTGATGTCAACTCCCTTATTTATCCCTCCTGATTACGTTTGGGATTTATTTCGGTATCTCACATCCTATGAGTCTACCATTAGTATGGTGCTTGTCCAAGGGGGCCGTATTCATAAAGAACATGTCATATACTATCTTAGAAAAGGACTTGTTGGTTGAGATCTTTGATAATCTCATGTAGAAAAGTTGGCCTTAGAAGTTGTTCATGATGTCCAATGTTTACAACATTATATTCTCTTACAACCACCGTTATTTCTAATTCCAACCCAATGAAACACATCTTGAGCCATCAGAACCTTGGGGACAATTACTTGAAGTGGATATTTATCTTACAAGATTTTGACCTAGAGTTTGTTTCTTCCAAGTCTAAGAAATCATTGGATTTCATTGATTTTCAATCTTCCTTGATTCAATGAAGAACCTATGGGTAATGAATATTTCCCTAATGATTTTGTATTCCTCATTGACTTGTCTAACCCTTGGTATAGAGTTGTCGTTGTATATCTCCAAACCCATTGTTTTCATCCTAAGTTATCCCTTAACGAGCATCGACACATACACCATCAGGCTAGAAACTACCTTATTATTGATGAAACTATGTATTTTCATGGGGTTGATTTGATCTTGCATCAATTCCTTGTCCATGGGGAAGATAAGTGGACCCTAAATGATTGCCATGTTGGAGCATGTGGTGGTCATGTCTCTGGGTCATCCACTATCCAGAATAATTTGCATGTGGGATACTTTTGGTCCATGATATTTAAAGATTGTATGCATGTCGTCTAGAAGTTTCACCCTTATCAAATGTTCACATGAAAAATGTGTTCCCATCCTACTCTGTTACATCCCGTGGTTGTTATCAATCCATTTACCAAATGGGGGATTGATTTCATGATTTCATGATTGGTTTGAGGAGGAATGTCTCTTGTATTTTAGCCAACTTGATGAACAATGTCACGATGTTGAATTGGCCAATGAGACTCGTAAGAAGTGCATAAAATCCCAATATGAAAAATTTGTTCAACCTCGTATATTTTCAGAGGGTGATTTGGTTTTGGTCTATGACCAAGACCACGATATGTTAGGAGTAGGTAAATTTTAACCTCTTTGGCATGGTCCTTAAATTTTTAAACATGTTTGGAATAAAGGGGCATGTGAGTTGGTTGATTATGATGGGAATCCTCTTTAGGAGTCTCACAATGGGCTCTACCTTAAAAATTATTATGCTTAGGTCATTTAGTCTCATGATGCTTTGTACATAATGTAATTTTAGTTTTTGGAGTGGTGTTTTTTTCCTTTATGTGTGTAATTTTTCTTAGTTTCACATTTATCATTCTTCATGCTTGATTTGCATATTTCATCATCCACCTCTACCTACATAGGCTTCGTAGATAGTTCCATTCGTAGTACTTGAAACATTGCTTCTGTTTCTTGGGTGATTTTCTCTCCCACTGAAGAAATGGTGATTTCAGGGGGTATTTACCTTAGTCCTTCAACCAATAACATTACGGAGTATAGTGTGGTCATTGAGATATTTTTTGAGGCTATTTCTCTCAATGTTCAAAGGTTATTTATCAGACTAGAATCCCAACTAGTGGTAGTTGAATCATATGTATCTTGTATGAAGTCCTCTGTTGCTTCAAAATAATTTTATGGTTCATATTCTTGGCAGGTACTTTGATTTCATTTGTTATCAACATATTCCAAGAGGGTCTAATGTATTGGCTAATTCATTAGATAATTATGTGTGAGAATGACATTTTTCACATTGATTAAGCATTCATAAAGTATGCATGTACATACACATGGGTTTCAATCACATCAATACACAACCATAAGTAGCAGCCAAAACAAGCGCGCACACACACACACACACACACACACACACACACATATATGTATAAGAGTGTGTGGTTACATCATCTCAAAAATGGTGAAATATACAAAATTGGGGTTCCTGGACCATATTTATACAAGGTATATTGAATAGCTAAATGCAATAGCCACTCCATTTTTTCACATCTTAACTTTCATGGTAGTGCCTAACCTTCATGAGAGCCCTAGTTATCACCCTGATTTCCATATATTTCCCATGTTGCAATTTCTTGTAGGCCTGAGAACCCTCCTGTAGGCCCACCCTGACTCAAAGATGAGCCTCATTTTTCTCTCTTCATCTATTTTTTGGCCATATCTCAAGGGGATTCCTACTATTTTATTTTACTTTATGATTTCATATGCATTTGTTGCTTATGTCTTGGTGCCTATTATTTCACTGTTGCTTTCCTTGATCCCACTTACCTCCATTGCAATCACACTTGACCTCTCACTGCTTGCATTATTTGTCCTCCATTTTCTGACCATCACCCATGGATAGAAATGCTACTATGAGTGTACCTCACTTTCCATTCCCAATTTGCATTCATTTTTCTCGGGTCGGTTCCATGAACTTGGAACATAGATGTATGTTGTTAAGACACTCATTCTCTCTAGATGAGCTAAATTTTAATTCTTTTTAACTCTCATTAAACAATGAAACGACACCTTGATGAGATAACTTTTAAATATCTTTTGTGCTCCTTCAACTATGAAAAAGATACCTCAAGAGTATACTTTTACCTCTTTTTTGGGATCATAAAAACTAAATGAAAAAGACACTATTGAACACACTTTTATCTCTCTCTTGTGCTCATTAAACCATCAAGGAGACACTAAAAAAAACTGTGAGGATTTTGTTTTACCTTTGATTTGTATTTATCACAATGGAAACATCAATTGTGTCACCCATGAACATGGAACCTTTTTCTGTCATTGTATTACAATTGGATTATATCTTTCCTAGGAGTTGTATATGATTCATATGAGTCACATACACTCCTCTGGTCGGTTACTCTTTCAGTCATTATGGAGAGAGCTTCAATTCCTCATGCGTTGTTGCACTATATTAAGGGTGCTCTTGAGTATATTTTCCAGGTCATCATTATGTCATGTTATATGTTCAAGGGGAAGTTAAACCTGAGTTGGTCATCTATTCTCTTATTGACCATCTGTGTATGCCATCCTTTTGTCAATTGTACGTGGTGATTCTATCTTTTCACATCATCTCTCGATGTATGTTTCATGTTAATTAATGGGGGATACATTAATGCCATCCTTTGACGAATCTCTTCCTATTGACTTCAACACATTATCTAGGAGAGGGATATAGAAACTAGATAGTACCTTGGATCTTGTAGTCCTTAGTGGTAGGATTCCTCATAATTGACAGTGGATTTACATCATTGAATACTAATCAATATTTTATACAAGTGTTCAACATCATATCTTGTATTTACACTTGCCATATTGTACTAGGTACTTTCGGGTCCATTTCCATCATTTGTGGCTACCCTCACATATGTTAATGGTACATCTCAATGATTGATAATTAGATGGTTTCTACAATGCTCAAAATTATCTCATTTATTCACTTGTAGAATCATACCATTGAGGTTTGGGACAAACACCTTTGGTTTGGGGCCACATCACTCATTCAATACACCCCTCCCAAGTTGCAATGTATTATATCACTATTGTATGAGTACTTTGAAGAATGCGAGGGCACTTTCATTAATTCTCGATGTCTTGTTGATGTATACTATGACATAGATCTACATTTTATTTGTTCATGGATGTGATCTATTTGATGACATGGATCCATTGTGTACGTTTTTGTGGCCATGATCTTTCATTTCACTTCATGGATTTGTAGTGTATTGTGTTGGCAACCATGTTTTGTCTCTCTTTCAAGCATAGGTATGCCTACCTTGGGGATGATATATATATATATATATATATATATATATATACACACTTTATATCTTATTATAGGTACTCCTTGTATTTTGTATCTCTTATCCCCCTCCTTACACTTCCTCACATTGGTGATCATTATCATAATGTGTTTCAGCCATCAGTTCCTCGTCTGAACTCACACATTATGGGACATATATTACAACCTTAGTTTCTAAAATAGGGAATCATGTAGGACCCATTGATGCTTCATGTTGAGACACACTCTTCTACCATGGATTTTCCCTATTTTTTAGGACGGTTTGTTATAACCCTAATTTGCACCAAACATGCTTACCTGGAATCTGTCCATCTCAGATTCCTTCTTTGCCAAAACACTACTGAACAAATCTTCTTAAAAACCCCTTTTATAAAGGCCCACACGCCCTGCTCCATTACTGCATGCATGTACACGCGAGCTGACCCAAGACAACCTGTGTGTACCTATGAAAGCACGAAAAAAGGAAAGTTGTTGATGGAACACACAACTTTGGGTAAGTTAACTAAACCTTTCGGCCATGAATATCCAGTCATTCAACCAAATACCTAGCTCCTTCTAACCTATAAAATAAGGGGTAGGGGTCCCATTTGAAAGGGGGAGAATCATAGTAAAGAAACTATACCCGATTAAGTATTCCCTTTGTCCCAACCTTTAGCCATCCTTGTGCAAAGAGAAGTATAGAGAAAATCAGTTGGAAGACAGTTGAAGAAGAGCCCAAGACCAGGATTGAGGAGAAGTAGCCAACTTTATCATTGTAAGGTATCATTGTGAAGTTAATAAAAGAATTGCTTTTCCCATCTTGCCATATGAGATTGTCATTATTGGAATATTGATTGTATGATTGATTAAATTTCTAACCCATTAGTTCATAGATCAAATGCATGTGGAGTTCTTTGTTTTACTTTAGTGAATGTAGGTCAGCATAGGGAGGAGAGTTGCAGTCAAAGAATGACCAAGAACAAAAAGGGATCAACATCAAACACGAAAAATAAGGTACATCAACTTAATCTCTTGAGCCTTGTATTTACATATGAGTAATGGGGGTTTAGGCATTGGATGATGGTAAAAAGTAAGAATCTTTAGGTCATTTTTGCATGCATGATAAAACCCTTAGTGCTAGTTCGTAGGAGGGATTTCCCACCCACAACACGGTTGCACCCAAACTATTTGATAGAGCGCGGTTGGTTGCTACCCAACTAAATTGAAACCCACGACTAGTCATTGGCTACACTATTGTTATCACGTGACTTCCTGTTGTGAGTGGGAAATCCCCCTATAGACTAGCACTTATGGTTTTATCATGCATGTAGAAAAGACCTAAAGATTCCTACTTTTTACCATCATCCCAGACCTAATCCCCATTATTCTTAAGAAAATACATAGTTAAGAAGATCAAGTGAACATACCTTATTTCTAACATTTGATATCGATCCCTCTTCAGGCTCTTCACGCTTGGTCGCTCTTTGACTGAATATCTCCTCCCAAGGCTGACCTGCATTCACAAAAGACAAATAAAGAACTCCACATGCATTTGACCTACAGACTAATGGGTTAGAGATTTAATCAACATGTATGCAATAAACAATGAAAACCTCATATGGTGGGACGGGAAAAGTACTTATTTATTATTAACTTCACTAAATCAACTTACAATGATGAAGCTGAGCACTGCTCCACGAATCTGGTCCTAGGCTCCTCTTTTACTATGGACCAACTACTAACACACTTGCTTCTCTTCTTCATTGAAATCATAAAATGGTTGCAGAATCTGGGGCAAAGGGGAATACGAATTCGGGTAGAGTTTATTTATGTTTTTTCTCCTTTCAAATGGGACCCTTACCCCTTCTTTTATAGGCTAGAAGGAGCTAGATATTTTGTCAAATGACCAGTCATGCATGGCCAAAAGGTTTAGTTAACTTGCCCAAAGTTGTGTGTTCCGTCAGCAACTTTCCTTTTTTTGTTCTTTTGTAGGTACACGCGGGATGTATTGGGGCAACTAGCATGTACACGCGTGCAGTAATGAAGCAGGGCGTGTGGGCCTTTATAAAGGTGGTTTTTAAGAAGAGTTGTTCAGTAGTGTTTTGGCAAAGAAGGAGTCTAAGATGGCATGATGTCAGGTAAGTATATCTGGTGCAATTTAGGGTTATAATAGATGCCCCTTAATGTGTGAGGTCAGAAGAGCATCTGATGGCTGAAATACATTATCAATCTTCACCAACATTCCAAACAAGTCAGCCCAAGGACCAGAAATTAGGAGGTGCCATCTGCAAAATAACAATTGTCTCACTGAGGCAGGCATACCCATGCTAGTGATGAAATAAAATCATGGCTACCAATCAAATACAATGTAGAGCCATGTCATATAACTATATAAAGTGTAGCCNTAAAAATCTTTAAAACTCAGGTAGGAGTGTAATATGAGTGTACGACTTCACTACCCATAGGTCTTTGACGAGTCATCGGTCATGGACTAGAGAATCTTGATGATCAGACTGGAGGCTCCATTGCTTTCGAACAAAGACTTGATTGGACTTTTGGGATGGTTGAGCATGAGGGCAAGAGACAAACTGTAGAGGGGCCGAATCAGACTTGTAAAAACTTCCCTTGGACAAATAGAATGGAAAATGATGAGACTCAGGTAGCATGGCATTAAAATAAGTTCACGATGTAGCAGGCAACGCAAACTCTCTATTTGTTTGGAAGAATAACCAAACGGAGGAGGACACAGCTCAATGTAGTGGGAACAACTTCCTAAGGTCATATTAAATCCTAGGGCTTGATGAACAAACAGAAGGATGTGCTTTATCCAAGGGTGACTCATTGTGTTGCCAATACAAAGAAGATAATTTTCCCTTTCTCTTTTTGGGGTATATTTGATTTTTTTTTGGTTGTCTTTTTCAATAATTTTGGAAAACGAATAAAAGAATGTTATGTTACAAAGGAGGAATGAGTGTCGCAAACATACAAGTTCCAGGCACAAGGAAAAGACTGATGTTCAAAGCAAGGGCACTTGGGAAAAATCCCTCTTGGGGCCAAAGGTGTCAAGACGCAGAGGCAAAGTGCTACAAGGCTTGCGTATAAGGCATGCTTCAGATGGTTTAGTTGAGAGCAACATGGAGCCAGTATTAGACCAAAGACACATGTATACAAACGCGGTTAACAAAAAACACAATGGTAACGTCCTTCGATGTAAGTTTAACGAGCCCAGAGAAGGTAAGCTCGGTGATTTTTCATATTTAGAGATTCTGAAAAACGTAAAAGGAGACTCCACTGGGGTACCTTTTTCGAAGATAGTCTAGTCGGTTTGAAAAAGGGGTAAACTAGCACCAACAAGACATCTATTCAAAACCATTTTAATGAGTCTGAAAAAATCTTAACTATGGACTCTGTCAGTAATGTTCTTCTGGACCATTTTAACAAGTGTGAAAGAATAAGGTCACTCGACGATCTTTTCAATTTTAGGGAGTCTGAAAAGAGCTTAACTATGGACTCTGTGGCAGTTCCTTTTTTGTAAATTTAGTCCCTCAGGCCCGAAAAAGAGTTAAAATTATACCCGAGGGTACTCTTCTAGAGATTCGAGGCCTCTAGAGTATACATTTGTTTGTACAGTTAACCTTTCGGACCGAAAAAGGGGTAAACAACCGTTGGATAGATGTGACTTCAAATTTTAGTTTAACGAGCGTGAAAGGCCACAAGATCGCTCAACAATATTTTCATGTTTAGAGGGTCTGAAAAGGGCTTCAAAGAAGACCCATTATATTTTGGGAGTCCCGAGGTTGAGGTCAAGAGTGATAAGGAATCATGTAAATGAGGCTCAAACTCATAAGCAAGGAAACGTTAAAGAGGACTCTCGAGCCTAGAGTCGTTAGTGACAGCATGGACACCATCATGCAACCAAGATCTACCTAGGGCATCCATGTTATGGTAGGCTCTACCACCAAATTACGACACTTCTAAAGCAGTGATGAGGGTTCCATGTCACAACTCGATGGGATCAATCCTATGGCAAAGCGGAAAAGACAACGAGATGCATAAAGTGGGGGTGGAAGCTTGACTTAAATGTAATGAGTTGGAAAAAAAGGAATTTTTACCAAAGGGCTGTCAAAATGCCCAAATCACAAAAACATTTCCAAATACCCAAAGGAATACCTCATATGATCATCCAAAGAAAAACTCATGAACCATCTTAAATGATTTTTAGTTTAGGAAAAATGACAAAAGGGTCCGAAAATTGACAAAAAAGGGCCAAAAACCTCTATAAATAGAAGTTGGAAGCTCATTATCACCATTGTTAATTCATAAATTGACTAAAACCCAAAACTGACCCTTTGTGAAAAGAATTGATTCCAGGAGCTTCGGTGGATGAAACAACCATCTGCTTGGATCAAGTAAGTATAAACTCTCTCCTCTTGCAATTTAAATCGTTATTTATGATTTTAGTTTCAAGTTTTTGGGGGGTGTCGACCCTCAAAAGGTCGGCCCTAGGTCCACACAGGTTGTCCAATGAAAGCCCGCATGTACACTCGGGCAGAGGAGAAACTGCACGCATGTACACACGATTGTCGTCATCACAGCCCACGTGGACCCTTTACTTAATGGAAAAAACTTAATAGAGAAAGGGTTAACCCTCCTGAACTTGGTTGTTTTTGCAGGATGTATGTTCACTGGAGGGAACGAGATCATGAGGATATTAGTGCATTGGTTGGGAGGACCCCAATGTTGTTGCTGCCTTAATGCAACGTGGCTTTCTAAAATTCTTCCTATGTCCTTTCATGCGAGCACAACCTAGGTTACTAAATTCCTTGGTTGATTATTGACATCCCAACGCAGAGGCCTTTATGTTGGAGGGGCATTCATTAGTGCCAACGAACGAGGACATATACTTTTTGACTGGCCTCTCTCGACGAGGGGAACCAGTCAACTTCTGTATGTTTCCCTTGAGGCCTCACAACATATTTTAGTTGATTGGACTCTACTGTGAGGCGGGTACAGACAAGACAAGCTTGCAAGTGCTGATAAGTAAGATCTATGACTTAGAACTATAGGCTATAGTGTTGCTTATCAGGCAGATTACAGGGTCTTTCACTTTTCACCAGGCTTCCTGTGCACAGATGAACTGTGCAGTTCAGTGCTTAAATGCATAGATTTTTTATTGGAGCACCACATTGTTGGAATGTATGGAGAGACAACTGATAGACTGTCAATCGTGGAATTAGAGGAACTTTATGTTTGGAACCATTCTTTGCTCTTTCTTCTTTGAAAGAGTGCCCATTTTCAGTCCTTGAGAGGTGGTACAGGGGAATTAGGCTTCTCTTCCTGCGATATGCAGATGGGCAGTGTTGCTGGCACGACAGTGGGGAGGGAGGACCAATGAGTCCTTTGATGACAATTCTTTTTCTTGGATGTCACGAAAGATCCCAGTTATAGAGGATTACCCTTATGCTAGGATTGACTTCTTCAGAGACCCTGAGATACCGGTACCTCCCGACGAGAAGCGAGGAGAGATGGGTAAGTTTGCATCATTTTTGTTTTGTGAAACATATGTAATTTTTATGTTGTTTTTTATATATATCATTTTTTTTATACTAGAGTATTTGACAGATATGTGTCTATTATGTGCATATGTGGGACCAGTGCGACCTGTGGATTATGCAAGGAATAGGCATCGTCCTTGGCTAGGGGCCGCACCCACCACCACAGGGGGACCAACAACAGCAGGAGAGCTTCCAGTCGGTGAGGTTGAGAGGGTTTTGAGACGAGTTGAGAAAAATTTTAACTCGCTCACTCACACAGTCCCCATGGCAGAGATCGAGGATCTACCACCATCTATGCAGACTCATGTAGTGGGGGCACCACGGATGTGGGTCTGACTT
Source organism: Picea mariana (assembly GCA_032191745.1). NCBI lineage: Eukaryota > Viridiplantae > Streptophyta > Pinopsida > Pinales > Pinaceae > Picea > Picea mariana. The sequence goes on from JASDQU010438574.1 coordinate 62,742, forward strand.
TTTTGGCGTTTGGCAAATGTTGTTGATCATTACAACAGGGCCCACAAGCCCTGACCTTAGTTAGTATGGACTTTTCACGTGCCGAGGGCACTACTTGTATATATTTTTTGAGGGCATAAGCCCCATGACTCGTTATTGGTCGTATTTTTGGGGCGCTTGCGTCCACCTATGTACTCTGATGATTTTGATATTATATATGGATTTTTATGTCTTTTTATGTATTATGGATCATATTTTCCTTTAAAAATGTATTTAAATGTTTATGTGTATATTTTTTTTATATGTGTGTGAGATGCCAGTCTAAGATTTGATTAGCTAGAGTATCTATAACTTGGTTTAATCTCCTAGGAACATGAAAATATGTAATATAATCAAAGCTTCGTTCTAAGAGATGTACCCCAAGAAATCGTCAGTGTAAAGTAGGATCATGAACACGATAGACTCTATTTAACTGAGACACAACCAAATAAGTGTTTAAATAGACTCGAAGATGAGAGATACCAAATGACAGGGTGTCACGAAGCAACTCAATAATTGCGTTGTATTCGGCAACATTGTTTGTGGTGTCACCTAAACATATACCTCCTGAAGATAACAACTGGCCCTGAGGTGTAAAAATTACCCAAGTTGTGGAGGCAAGCCTCCGTGTGTGCCGACTAGTGCCATATACGTACCCAATGAACACCTCTGATTCACTTGACATCTACCATAGTGACAAAATATAACATAAAAAATGGCAGGTCTATAAAACCAAAAGAAACCAGAAAGTGATAGTACAAATGCTATACATATGTTACAAAGAGTTACCCAAGGTGACCTACCTATGAGTAATACTTCTTGAGGTAGATCCCATTTCTAAGCTTCGCCAAATGATTTCCCTCAAAGTCTACCAGATGATAAGCCCCCTTTTTTAGAATCTCTTTTATGATGAAAGGTCTGACCCACATGGGTTTGAATTTGCTTTCCCCCAGGGAGTCCTTATCTTGGTCATAGACCAGGACAAGGTCGCATTCAGATAAAATCTGAGAACAAATGGACCGATCATACTGACACTTGAATTTTTGTTTATGAGCCTCATTGGCCAAGGCCACATCACGATGCTATTCATTGAGCCGCTCAAGGTATAATAATTTCTCTTCAAGCAGAGAAGTGTCTGGAAGTAACTGTACTGCCAACTTTAGGGACATGATCAGACATTCTATAGGCAAGACTGCTTCCAGCTCGTAAACGAGTCTAAAAGGTGAGAAAACAGTTGCAGTCTTAACAGACATTCGGTAAGCCCATAATGCTAAGTATAACATCAAATGCCAATTTGACTTGGTTGAATTGATCATTCGTTGTAGGATGGTCTTAAGAGATTTATTTACAACTTCCACCTGACCATTTTCTTGGGGGTGGTAGGGTGACGAATGTTCTTTCCACAACCCAAGCTTTGATGTTAATTCAGTCATCATTTGATTCTGAAAGTGACTGCCATGGTCAGTGACAATCTCTCTCGGCACGCTGAACCTTGCGATTATTTGGTTGAACAAAAAGAGAGCTGCAGTCTCTCCATCATCTTTAAACGTTGGCATATCTTTGACCCACTTCGTAAAGTAGTCTACGGATATTATGATATAATAGTGCCCCCTTGCTGAAGGAGGGTTGCATGTAGTGTAATCAATCCCCCACTTTGTGAGGGGACCAATTGTGATGTCAGGAAACATGGGAGTGGGATGTGCCCTCATCTTCTGAGAGAAGATCTGACATGGGTGACACTTCTTGACCAATTCGATACAATCTTTGATTAGTGTCGGCTAGAAGTAACTAGCTCGTAAAATCTTTTGGGCTATTTCCAACCCAGAAAAATGACCGCCACATGCTCCAGTATGGAAATCATTAAGCACGATTTTCACTTTTTCATGAGTGAGGCATCGACGAAGAACACAATCTACACCTCGATGATAGAGAGTCTCCTCGAGGATGAGATAATTATTGGCCTGATGATGTATACAGAGATGTTCATCATGAGAAGAAGAGGTAGGGTACTTCAAAGTCTAGAGGTAGAAAATAATATCTCCATACTAGGGGTCTGAAGATGATATCAGAAACATATCTCCTCGAATAGGCGATTCTTCAGGCACAACATCACCTGACTCGACCGGAAGTTCTGAAATAAGTTCTGCGAAGACCAGTGACTTTTTGGATTTCGTCAAAATGAAATCCAAGTTAAATTACTAGAGGACAACTATCCATCTACTGATCTTTCCACCGATTACCCGTCGTGTCAACACATATTGAAACAGATTCACAATGACAATGATGGTGGTCTTGCGAAACACAACATAATGATGGAACTGTTGGACCACATGGACTGCTGCCAATGCAAGTTTTTCGATATGAGAATAATTGAGTTCCGGTCCGATGAGGCCTTGGCTCAGGTAATAGATCACATATTCTGAGAGAAAATCATCTTCCTGAACTAAGACCATGGAGATGGTTGACTTTGTTGTAGCTAATTATAATAAGAAATCTTTGTTATAATTGGGTGGTCGAAGCAAAGGGGCAGTTGTGAGGACATGTTTCAACACTTTGAAGGAGCATTGAGTGGCATTGTCCCAATGAAAAGGAACGTCTTTCTTCAGTAAGCGCATAAAGCCCTTTGTGATCTCGACATAGTTGGCGATGAAATGCCTTAAAATGTTTGCCTTTCCTTGTAGACTTTGAAGTTGAAGGATTGTGCATGGGGGATGCAACTGAAATATTGCCTCAACCTTGAGAGGATCGACCATGATCACTATTGTTGACACTGTGAAACCTAACAAAAGTTCTGATGTTACGAAAAAGATCCATTTTTTTGGATTCAAGCGAATCCAAAAGTAGTGACATCATTCAAAGATAAGTTGGAGGTGTGTGGGATGATCTATTCTCTTGCGAGATCGTGATGCTAAATCATCTAAATAGGCTTCAACTATATGATTGAGATCATGGAAAGCAAAAGACATGGCTCGCTGGAAGGTAGATCCAACATTTTTGAGACCAAAAGGCATCTTACGATAGGCAAATGTACCCCATGGAAAAATGAATGTAGTTTTATGCTAGTCTTTAGGTTTGATTTGTATATGATTGTATCCCGAAAAACCATCCATGAAGGAAAAGGCCTTGCAACCTACACATTCATCAATTATCTGGTCAATGAATGGTGTGGGAAAATTATCTTTCGGACAGGCCTTGTTCAAATCACAGAAGTCTGTACATACGCTAATCATTCCTTGTTTCTTGTTGACTAGCATAGGATTTGACACCCATTGGGTCAAATGGATAGGATAGATAAAACCAAATTTGAGAAGTTTCTCAACTTCAACCTTAATGGTTGTTGTTGTCCTGGGATTAACTGGATGAAGCTTCTTCCGAATTGGCTTGGCATCTGAATAAGTTGTGATTTCAAGTTCGACTATTTTTGGATCAATGCCTAGAAATTCCTCATAAGACCAAGAAAAAACGTCGTGAAATTATTTAAATAAGTCTATGTATATTTGAATCTCTTCAGGGGAACAGTCAGCTTCGATGAAAACATTATCCACAATTCCAAAGGTTCTGGAGATATTAATTGGTATAGTTTCAGCGATAGTTTCCATATTACCCTCAGCATAAACCTCATGTGTAGCCAAGGGATTGATAGGGAAAGACCTCTCTCCAGTCATAGTCAAGGTGAATTCCCCTACTTTGATTCTTCTTAACTCTGGGAGGAAGTATGATCTGCGATGGAGATCATCCCAGGGTTTGTCCAGACTAGTCATTGCTTCAATGATTGCTTCGTCTGAGGGAAAGACTAAGTCTAACGAATCAGTACAAGTGAGGGAACCTTTAGCCCAAATAGGCTCTAGGATCGGATCTAACTCTTGTGCAAGAGTCGGATCAGTGTTGGCTGAATCTTTTTGGACTAAAGAGTACGTTCCCTCTGCTGCAGACAAGAGCATGGACATACCATGGTGCCCTATCCCTTCCATCTTGGTCGATGGGGAAGGAAGAATCCATGGATCATTGAAGTAAGTCGTGTGAAATGATGAAACTTGGAAAATCTCAACCTTATGGTGGTCTGATAAGAACTTGACATCGCCTTGAGGAGGTAGGTAATCAAAATTATCCATCAAAGATGGGCACAAACCAACCCCTATGTTGATGATGCCCGGTTGGGTATTGTCAATCATCGAGACCGCGGATGCCCCCAATGAAGGGTCAGGTCTAGAGAAGGACAATTGATCAATGGTCATGATCCGACCCTCATGTGGAAATAACAAGACCTGGAAAACTTTCACGACCACTTATTGCATGGAATAAGTCCAAATCCTACCTAACAAGAGATTGTAGTCAAGGGATGCATCAACTACTTCTACCTCGACGCACACGGTATTCCCTCTTAACTGCACGGGGAAAGAGGGGATGATGCCATGTGGTTATAATGAATGACCGTAGAAAGTGGTAAGAAGAGTAGGTGATGGAGACAGAACGGGCTAGTCAATGGCCTTCCAACATGCCAATGACATGACACATGTCGAGGCACCCTCATCAACCACCATGTGGAAAATGTTCCGAGTAAAAGTTTTCATGGGGCAATCCACTACTATTTAATATGCTACATGGTAAGGGAGATGAGGTTTTAAGTTGGTTCTATCTAGCATGATTTTACCCAGATTACAAGTCTCGGAAGATCCTAAAGTGGCTAACAAAGCTTTCCTCTGGGAAGGGAAGCTCTAGAGGAGCTCCAAAGAAAACATCACACAAGGGGTTTGAGATAAATCCTCCACCACAGAATAGTTCTCGGTGGCCCTTGCATTTGGTTTGTGAGAATCTTTCTTGAACACACCTTTTGGGATGCATGTCATTATTTCTCCCAAAGTCTTCTCGAACTGGAGAGGAAGAGATGGGATTTCAGCCTCTTTGCCTTTCTCAGAGGTGCTTGGCTTACTATAGTCATGTTCTCTAGTCGATATAAAAGCATCACCTTTCATCATATACAAATTCATGGATGTAGGATTGTTCAAAGATAGAGAGGGTCCTTGACTTCCCCCTTCCATGCTTGTAGAGGCTTGGGTTAGGTTTTGCCCATGTTGGAATGGATTTGTTAACACAACAAGTTGTTTTTGTGACACAAACTTTTGGGCCTCTGGAAGCTGAGGGAACTGGTGAGTCAGGTGGTCCTCCGCGCATGGGTTACACGGATACTTCATCTTCCATTTTTCAGTGGTGCCCCCGTCAGCATTATTAGCAGGTTTCTTATCCCCCTTACCCTTCTTACATTGTTTTTTCTTTCCCTCAGGATTTTGGGTGGCCTTTGGATTTGTCGATTGCACACTGTGTACATCCGAAATTTGGGTAGGGGGAGCAACTGAAACAGTATTTTGGTTGTCCTTTGTGTGTTTTATAGACAAATGCTGCATTTGTTTTGTTAGTTGTTCAACAGGCTTGGTTTGTGCTGAACCTACAATACCATTGACATGTGGTCCATCTCTTTGTCTGGTCTTATCAAGTATGGATCGTGGTGCATCAGGCAAAACCTCGTACAGTAAACCAGACTGAGAATAAATTAGCTCAAGTTGTTGAGCTCTCATGATGGCATATTCTTCGAAAAGAACTCCTGACATTGCAATGTCTTTGGATAGTTGTGGGCCCAAATACTTAAGGAACCACTCAAGCAAGAAAAATGGTGGGACGGGTACCTTAATCAAACTCTTATGGCATCTCCACTCTTAGATGTGGTCAGAGATATGGTCTTCTTTTGTCTGCTCAAAATTGGCCAGCAATTCTGTGTCAGCGTCGTATCTCATAGGTAATTGGAAATGGTTTAAGAATGCCATTGCCAATTCACCGAAGGAAGAATATCTCGAGTGGTCAAGCTCGATGTACCATTTTGCGGCACTCCCAATGAGAGTGCGTTGAAACAATCACAATTGTATGGAGACGTCTTTCATCGAATTAGACAAGAACCAAAGATGGAATGTGGTCACATGATCCCCTGGATCTTCGTTAGGCTTGGCCTCAAACTTTGGTATGTCCGAAGGCAATTTCGTTGGTATAGGAGGCCAATGTGGATCATGATAGATGGGGTCATTCAACAAGATTGTCAAGTCTGGAAAATGTAAGTATGCCAAGAAAGGTAGCTTTGGTTGGTGTTGTTGATAACCATTGAAAAAGGGGCCTAGAGTTTGATTGGCACTAGGTTGCTAGGAAAAGTTGGGTTGTTGGCTGGGGTTCTAATAAAAGACATGGCCATGACTAGCGTACAGATTTTGCATGTGAGGAGATATCATTGGTTGATTCCTAAAATAGGACATAGATGGTTTGGCATGCATTACATTCAGAGGACTTTGGGAAGGGTTTCCCCATGTCTATCCCATGGGCATAGGCATAGCACCTTGTCCGTGGTTCCATTGGTTGTGAAATGAATTACCCCAGATTGACATTCCTGACGAGGGAACTGATCCTTGCCAAGAATTCCAAGGTCCTGATGTGAAAGAAGTTTTGGGGTCTGCCCCCTGTGTAGGAATAGTACCCTGCATAGGATTAGGTTGGCCATAACTAGGGTTTCCCCCGGTCGGGAAAGCAGCTGACGAGAAAACATTGTTACCAAACGTACCGAATAAAGAAAATAGTGTCAACCTTATCGACATATTATGAGAAGGTGGTCCTTGACTTCCTACTCCAAGTAAACTATGGTGTGTGTTTGGCCAGGTGGATTATTGGTGGATACCACTGAGTGAAGGGGATGAAGGAGGTATATGAACTCCCCCATAAGGGAAAGCATTAAAAGGAGCTGAAGTTCCCCCCATGGATCCTTGTAAAGGAGCGTTAGAGGTCCCTACCCCCAGACCTAAAGTCTGTAAAGTGGAGTAAGATAGTACAGGGCTGGTACCTGTTCTAGGCATACTGTATGAGAATGGAGGGCCTGTCGCACTCTGTGTGAAAGGAGCAGTGGTTGTTGCTAAATATGGGATCGTACCATTGCTTGAGGTATAGGAATTCGATATCGTGGTGGCTCAAACTGGTGACGGTGGGGTAGGAGGTGGAACACCCCCTGTGGAGACAACCATGGTGGAAATATCAGGATTCCTAGAAGAAGTGATAGGATTTGCCTCCATTACCATCCACTTTAAAGGTGCCAAAAGGTCCTCTAACAGAGGTTGGTCAGGTGTAATTTTCGATGACCCAATCGCTTCAAACGACCCTTGTTAGTCTAGCTTTCGCCTTAGCGGTGGCAGGGGTGGCTCCAGTGTAACCGGTGGAAGGCCAAGAAGCATTCGTGACTGGAGGAGCTCATGATCCTCCACTGTGTGAGAATATCAAAGACACACTAGGGCTTTCTATTTGTTCAAAAAAAACACACACTAGAAAAGTCCCTATAAGATAAAACAAGAAAACACTAAACTAGTTGGAAGAACAGTTACAACAACCAACACTAGAGAAACTTACCGGTGCAACTGGAACTCAAACATGGAAGCACCCTCTGGGTATACTCTACAAAGTGTGACCCAATTTTTGTCCTAGGTACCAAAGGTATACCCCCATAGTCACCTGTGTATGTTCCTAAAAAATATAGGCAACTAGGTTGCCAGCGCGTGAACAGTCACCAAGCGGGTACAGTCGATAGTCGGGTAGACCACAATGAGCAGGGTATCAAGGCCGAAACCTGTCAAGGGTATCAAAATAAAGTGGTCTGGAAGACAACTGAGGACCTCGAATGGATTCAAGACCCACAAAGCTCCATGACAAATGAAATCAACGGAATCCCAAGACAAGCCCTCTATATGTGTTCTCCACTATGATTGGTTCGGCTTTGGAGGGGTTATCTCCTCTACCTTTCCACACATGACCTCATGTTTAGCCCCTATGTTAGACGGGGGTCCCGGATAACTTTCACAATACTGGAATTTTAACACTCCCTAACTCAGACTCCAATGTTTTATTTAATGGCCTTGAAGAGTTTCCTCTCCAACCTAATTCAAGGCCCTAACCCTAAACTAGATGGTTGACCCTACAAACATAAAAATTCTAATTGATTTTATATTTAGTGTTAATTTTTATGGCTTTTTTAAGTCAAAGGTTATGAAAGTGAAACTAGCGATGTTTGAGATATGAAAGGAAAAATAAACAGAAAGATGGAAACAAGATAACTTCTTCTTGACAAATTCTTAATCAAATTTTCAAACTAAACTTTTCTAATATTTTTGAACAACAAACTCAAAACAGGATTTCACTCGACTACCAGCTACTTATTGTCTAAGTAAACCATCAAGAACTTATGAAAGCAAAGACTTTTCCTGGTTACTAATGCAAACCAACACTATTTAACCAAACCAAGAAATAAAAGATTTATTTATTTATTTGAATGCTCACAAAGAAAAAAGGAAAAATATCAACAAGTAAAGACCAAGAAAACTTCTAGCCTAAGCGCATATTGCAAAGAGTCACTCTAAAAACAACACACAAGAAGATTAAAAAGGACTCTCACACTTGTCTAAAAACCCTATAAAAGAGAAATTTTGAGGAAAACTTCTTAATGACAAAGAAAGCTATTACTGTGATCAAACCTAAGTTATTGACCGCTATGACAGAGACCAAAAAACCTGAGAGGGATAAACTTTTGACAAAGAAAAGGATGGGTGCCTCTCCTTAAACAAAAAATTTCTCAATGGGCACGCTGCTGACATTTCAACAGCCAGCGTGTGCATGCGAGCTGTGTAAGGTCAGAGAAGGTGTACATGCATGCAGACCTTATGCAAGCTGCGTGTACTTCTAAAACTCTCAAAAATGAAAAGACAAGTAATCAGGCATTGGCAGAGATTACTGGTATTGAGGATCAGAAACTCTTGAAGACAAAGAAACTCACTTTGACAAAAAGAAGAAAACAATTCAAAAAATAATTCATAGAACAAACCAATATGAGGTGGAACCTAAGCCATAAACTGCAAACAACAAAGACTAGAATAAGTTCCAGAAAACCCTTGAGAAGGATTACTTCTAACAGGGGAGAGGATGACTGCCTCTCTAAAAGAAATTTTCTGAAATCATACACTCAACTGACACTTCTTTAGTTAGCGTGTACACGTGGACTGTGTGAAGGTAGGGCACGGGTACATGCATGCAGACCTTATATAGGACGCGTGTACCTCTGTGGGTCTTGAAAAAAAAAATGCATTCAAGCAAAGAAGTAGAGATAGCTGGTATGGAAGACTAGGATCTCTATTCACTCAAACTTTTGTAGAAACTTTAAAAACAAGGAATGAAACCAGTTTTTAAAAATACCGAAGAAAATATTCCCAGAAACCCTAGAGGTTCCCCAATATGGTCACCAATTCTATTGTGAGTGGGAAATCCCCCTATGGACTAACACTTAGCATTTTATCATGCATCTAGAAAAGACCTAAATATTCCTACTTTTTACCATCATCCCAGACCTAATCCCCATTATTCTTAAGCAAATACATAGTTAGGAAGATCAAGTGAACATGCCTTATTTTCGACGTTTGATATCGATCGCTCTTCACGCTTGGTCTCTCTTTGACTGCAACTCTCTTCCTAAGGTTGAACTGCATTCACAAAAGACAAACAAAGAACTCCACATGCATTTGACCTATAGACTAATGGGTTAGATATTTAATCATCATGTATACAATAAACAGTGAAAACCTCATATGGTGGGATGGGAAAAGTACTTATTTATTATTAACTTCACTAAAGAAAATTACAATGATGAACCCGACCACTGCTCCACGAATCTGGTCCTGGGCTCCTCTTTTAATGTGCACCAACTAACAACACACTTGCTTCTCTTCTTCGCTGAAATCACAAAATGGTTGCAGAAACTTGGGCAAAGGGGAATATGAATTCGGGTAGAGTTTCTTTACTATGTTTTTTCTCCTTTCAAATGGGATCCTTACCCTTTCTTTTATAGGCTAGAAGGAGCTAGGTATTTGGTTGAATGACTGGTCATGCATGTCCGAAAGGTTTAGTTAACTTTCCCAAAGTTGTGTGTTCCATCAACAACTTTCCTTCTTCCATGCTTTTGTAGGTACAAGCGGGCTGTATTGGGGCAGCTAGCATGTACACGTGTGTAGTAATGGAGTAGGGTGTGTGGGCCTTTATAAAGGGTGTTTTTAAGAAGAGTTGTTCAGTAGTGTTTTGGAAAAGAAGGAGTCTGAGATGGCCTGATGCCAAGTAATTATATCTGGTACAATTTAGGGTTATAACACTGCCTTTGCAACCATTTAGATTCATTGATTCATGAGGATATCAACATTGGGTGAGTTGGTTATCTTTTCATATGAGCTTGGTAACTCTCAATATAGTCAAGTTTCACTAATTTCTATAGATATAGAAGCCTCTACTCACCTCCTCCACCAATCTATATAAATAAGGAATTACATGAGAAAGAAAAAGAAGAATCGTTTATAGGCATATGTTGCAAGAATTTCAGAGGATATCTTCCACAAGAAATCAATATTCACTTTAGGTTATCCTTGTTTGTGTGAGGGATATAGAGGAGAAAGAGAAAGGAAACTTAGAGAAATGCATCATGACTCAATGTATTCCATGTTTATGTCTTCATTCTCTATTTGATTAATATATAGATTTGTATGTTTTTCCCCTTCCAATGATTATGTACTCATTTTTCAATACTTTCTTGTGTTAGATATAATTTTGACTTAAGTAGATTAGATTAGATCTAGGATAGCTCTAATATTTCATAGATATTAAGAAGGTCTAAGGATTGGTTTTTGTTCTCACCTGTGTGAAGTAAGAAAGTTACATGATTTGGAGCTGGATCTTTGGAGATGCAATGACTAGGATAAATAAGGATAGTCGTTGATTCAAAGGTAGTCATTCTATATTCTTTCTTAAATAGGAACAAATCTAGTAGATCGAGGTAAATTTTGTAGTGATCTATCCCAATGTTTGTCTTGGATAAAGGGAAGATCCAAGGGAGTTATTTCTTATCCATAAACGGTGTCACGGATAGAGACTGGTTACACTCTTCTAGTAGGTCAGAGCATGACCTCCCTCAAAATCAGTGAAATCCAGGGTAGAAGAGTGTGTCTCAATAGGAAAACATCAATGGGTCCTCCATGTGTCCCTAGGGTGGAAAATAAGGTTGTAACATATGCCCCCTAATGTGTGAGGTCAAAAGAGGAACCGATGGCCAAAACACATTACAATAATGGTCATGAAAATGAGGCATCATAAGGGGGGATCTTAGAGATAAAGAAACCAAGTACTTGCAATTAGACATCAATAACAATTATATCATCCGTGAGGTAGGCATACCCATGCTCAGAAGAGAAACAAAGCTTGGTTGCCAATACAATACACTCTGGATCCATGAAATGCAAGACCATGGCCATGAAAAAGAAACACTGAATCGATGCCATCAAGAATATCATATCTATGAGAAAATACACTATGGATGTATGTCATAGTATACATAAGGAAGACATTGAGCACCAATGAGAGTGCCTCAATAGTATTCAAAGTACTCATACACTAGTGATATACTCCATCAAAACTTAGGAGGGGTAGCATGAAGGAGTGATGTGGCCCTAACCCCAAGATATTCGTCACAAACATCGATGGTATGATTCTACAACATGTAAATAAATGAGTTGATATCAAGCATGGTAGAAATTGTCAGATTATTATTCATTGTGGTAAACCATTAATAGATGTTAGGGGACCCATTGATGATGAAAATGGACCCCAAGGTGCCTAGTAAAATATAGTGATTGTGAATAGATGATATGATGTCAAACACTCATAGAATCAATCAATCGAGAGCCAATGATGTAAACCCACTGCCAATCTAAGGAATCCTGCCACCAAGGACTACAATATCTAATATATTAGTTGATTTCTATATCTCTCTCCTAGATAATGTGTTAAAGTTGATAGGAAGAGATTTGTCAAAGTAAGGTATTAATGTTTTCCCTGTCAATCGAAATGAAAAATATGTCGAGAGATGATGTGAAGATATAGAATCACCAAGTACAACTGACACGGGGATGGCTGACGTGAATGGTAAATAAGACAAAAAATGGCCTACTTAGGTTTAAATTCGCTTCAACATATAGCATGAAATAATGATGACTTGGTAGAATTGACTTAAGAGAACCACTAATATAATGCAACAATGCATGAGGCACTAAAGCACTCTCCATAATGACGAGAAGAGTAACCAGCCTAAGGAGTATATTACTCATATTGATGGTACAACTCCTAGGAAAGATATAACCCAATTGTAAGACGATGATGCAAATTGGTGCCACGTTCAAGGGTGACATGACTGACAATACCACTTTTATAAATATAGACCAATGGTAAAAAACAAAAAAACCACTCTCTTTTTTAGCGTCTCCTTCATGGTTTTGTGAGCATGAAAGAGAGATAAAAGTGTGCTTGATGGTGTCTTTTTAGTATATTTTTATGAGTCCAAAAAAAGAGGTAAAAATATACTCATCCAATGTATTTTTAATGGTTTAACAAGCAAGAAAAAGAGACAAAAGTAAGTTTTTCAAGTGTCATTTTCATGGTTTTATATGCACGAAAAAGAGTTAAAAGTAAACTAATCAAGTGTCTTTTTCATGGTTAAACAATCACGAAAAAGAGTTAAAGGTAAGCTCTTCTGGAGAGAATGAGTGGCCTAACAATATCTATGTTCCAAGCATGAGGAAATGAACTAAGGAAAATTAACATAGACTACTACTAGCAAGTGAGGTCCACTCATAGTAGCGGTTCTCTCCATGGGTATAGGGTCACAAAATGGAGGCAAGTGAATACATAAGAAAGAGGTCAAGAGTGACTGCAATGGCGGTAAGTGGGATCAAGAAAAACAACATCACAAAATTAGGCACAAAGACATAAGAATAAAATGCATATGAGACTATAAAGTAACATAAATGTGACAGGAACCCCCTCGAGATATGGCCAGAACATAGATGAAGAAAGAAGAATGAGGATAAACTTCGAGTCATGGTGGTTATAAAAGAGGGATCTTGGGACTACAAGAAATCAAAAAATGGGCACCATATGAAAATTGGGGTGCTAAATAGGGTTTCCATGGAGGGTAGGTACTACCATTCAAGTTACAACATGCAAAAAAGGAGAATGGCTAATGTCACAATCTGACGGGATTGAACCTAAGGTTTTGTGATGGAAAAATGGGAAGTTAATAATGTAAAATAGTGATGTAGGGAAAAACCTATCCCTATATGCCAGTTTGATACATGTACCTCAAGTTTATTAGATGATGCCATAGAAAATTCCAAACAAAACATCATCAAGTCCTATAAAACACATACAAAAATACTAGAATTAGGGTTAAAATGTGTGGTGAAATCTCAAAAAAAAAAATGTTTTTGGATTTTTTGGATATGAATTATGAAAAAACAAAATACTCCCACAACACACCTATATAAAAGGAATTACACATCTATATAGTTTATGAAAAGTAGATCCCATGGCTAGGATTAAGCCAAGAATCCTTATCGTCACCAATGAACTCATGAGTCATTGTCAACATTATATGACACACCATGTTGGGGTCATGCCACATATAATCAAATTTCCACATATGAAGTTTATCACTATGAGTAGTTTTTTGATTTATGGTAGCTCCTTGATGATTCCCATCCAGACACAAATGAGGTATAAAACATTCGTCTTCAGTGTGATTAGGAGTAGAAAAATTGATGGCAAGTTCTGAACAAGATATTCAAGGTGTGAAGAGGTCAAGGATATGGATTTAATTGGATGCCCTAGAAAATTCTCCCAATCCTAGATAAAAAATCATCATGTTAACCCTCATTGGTTCCAAATTATGAATAAGATATTATAGATACATTAGATATTCCTTTTTCTTATCTATTGAAGCCATGACTTCCATGATGGCCTCTTATGAAGGCAAGCTGAAATCGAGGGAGTCATGTGAACGGGGAGAGTCAACATACCTTGTGGTTGAAGTAGGTTGATCATATTTCATGTTGAAATGGAGTTTATGACTAGTTTTAGCTAATTTTGATGGGATCATCTATGAGGAAATATTTATTTCTATGAGCGACATGCGAGCTCTATAAGACTCTACTTCCACGGGACTAGGTAGCACCCAAGGATCAAAAGATACATGGTATCCACTATTGAAAGAAGATATTATATTGATAGGAGAAATATTCAAATAAGGAGGTGGTGGGGGAAGGGTACATGTACCCATCAAGGAAGAGTCTTTGAAAATCCTTGTACCAACATTCATCTAAGCACTCTTGGAGTCACTGAAAAAAGGTACATTGGAACCTGCATTGGTCGTAAGGTCCAGGGTGCAGAATGCAAGTTGTTTGATAGTGACAATATTCGATGAAGCCCTATAGGTTCTATGTCACATATTGATTTTTGAGTTTTTATATTTTTTGTAGTGAAATTATAGACAAGGTGGATTGACTGACGATTGAATTCAAGGTGGATCGAGGTGGTTCGACATGGTAAAGGTATCGAAAACAAGTCAAAGAGGTAAACCAACAAGACTTTGACAGTTGATCATGTGGAAACCAACTGAATACCGAATGAAAGTCCATTGGTAATCCGACTTGGAGTCGATGGTAACCGTGTCCCAATATTCGTAGGATTTGTAGCAAATGATATGGATGGATTTGTAACCATTTTTGCACACCATTTATTTAGGGATTTTACTACTGTAAATACTATAAATAAGTGTGTCGTAATGTTGTAAAATATAATAGTAAGAAAACAAATATTTAGAGAAATCTGTATATGTATGTTGTTGCTCATACAGATGTAAGCCAAATTGGCTACAAGGTTATTCTTGTGTAAGCAAGATGGTATGATTTTGATTGTGCCTTAGGTGTGGACCAAGTTTAGATGTGTAACCTTTTATTCATATTGAATAAGAAAACAAGAGAGCAAAACACTCAAGAAATGTTGTTTTTCCCGGTTTGGGTTTCCATAGTAAAATTTGTGTGTACTGTGTGATTGTTTTGTCATTTATGTTCTTGATTAAATTCTTCCTCTATTCTACTAGGTTTAGTGTGGAAGTGTGTCTCATTTCCTAACATATGGTATTATAGCCAAGTTAATATTTGATGTATGGTATGAGATATTGATTTACCAATCTTGAATATGAGAGATAAACCCTAGGTACAATAAGAGTTGTAAGTCATAAATTGTGTTAAATANGTAACATATGGTATTATAGCCAAGTTAATATTTGATGTATGGTATGAGATATTGATTTACCAATCTTGAATATGAGAGATAAACCCTAGGTACAATAAGAGTTGTAAGTCATAAATTGTGTTAAATATCATGTTAAATAATGGTGAGCAATTCAAGAATAGAGATAGAAAAATTCAATGGACAAAATTTTGAGCTTTGGAAGATTAAAATGGAAGATCTTATTGTTGATCGAGAACAATGGACAATAGTCTCTCCAAACCCAGATGACAGGCATGTCAATTGAAGAATGGGAGAAAATCGAAAGAATAGCAAGAAGTACGATTCAGATTTGTCTTGCAGATTCGGTATTGGTGAATGTCTCAGGTGAAGATTCAACCAAGAAACTGTGGGACAAGTTGGGAATCTTGTACCAATCAAAATATCTGGTAAATAATTTGTTTCTCAGAAATAAATTGTATTTTCTGAGAATGACTGATGGAAGTTCAGTGACTAAGCAAATTTTAAATGTGTTTAATACCATTTTAAGTCTTTTATTGTATGTGAATATTAAAATCACCAAGGAGGAGACGTGTATTATCTTATTATGTTATTTTCCATACTCCTGGGATAGCTTAGTCATGGCTATAGGGAGTAATATAACCACACTAGTGATAGAATATGTGGTTGCTTCTCTACTGTCAGAAGAAATGAGAAAAAAGAACATTAAAGGATTGACCAAAGATGCTTTAATGCTTAGAGGTCGAACAAATGAAAGAGATAAAGGAAAATTATTCAATAGCAAGTCTAATTCGAAGGGTATATCTAAATCCCTGATTCATTCGACAAGAAGATGTTCTAAATGTGGTAAACTTGGGCATTACAAAAAAGGACTGCAAGTCAAGGGCGATGGAAGTCAGTATAGGATCTAGCAAGAAGCAGTCCACTGAGACAAATATGACCTTGGATAAGGGAGGTGATGTGTACCTGGCATCGACTAGTACATAGTTGGATCAAGATGTTTGTTTGATTGTCTTAGGAGCATCCTATTATATGAAACCACATAGAGAATGGTTTTGTGAATATGAACGATATGATGGAGGTGATTTGTTCTTGGGGTATGAATCGACAACCAAAATTTTTGAGCAAGGAAGAGTTCGACTAGTACTACAGGATCGGAGGAAAAGAGTGCTTCCAGGTGTGCTATACATTTCAGTTTTGGTAAGAAACCCAATATATGTCAGCTAGATAAGTGATGTTGGAGTGCACACTCTATTTCTAAAGGATTCATGCAAGATGGTCTAAGGGGTGACGGTCTTAATGAAAGGAGTTTGGATTCAAACCCTAAACAAGTTTCTATGGGGTGTTTACTCGACTATATGAAACAACATCATTGTTCCTAAAATCGTGTCAACTTCGAGTGGACTCGAATGATCCGAAATCGGATTCAGAAGACTGATAGGGCATGAAAAATGCTCAAAAATGAAAGTCCTCGGAATCCAACGAAACCAACACCATTGCGTCCGGATCGTCTTCCTGATTCCGGTGGTATAATGTTTATGTCAAACGGAGTCCGTATGGAGAAGTTATCGCATTCTGACTGAAACGTCAAACAGGCAAAAAAATGATGACTAAGCAGGACACGTGGCACGTCCGTACAGTGACACGCGGCAGGTTCCGTATAGTGACATGGTAGATTTCATTCAGGACATGTGGCGGCTTCCGTATAGGACATGTGGCGACTCCAGAGCGTGACACGTGTCAGGCTGATTTGGCATTTTCGGCGTGCATTTGGACCAATCCTGGAGTGACACGTGTCACCACTGGAAGGGTGACACGTGGCACGGATGACGTCAGCAGATGACGTGGCAGTGCTGACTGGGCATATGGTGGATGACATGGTAGTTGACGTGGCGACAGATGTGGACGAATCAGAGACCGAAACGTGGCATTCAACAATTGGTTGTAAAGGTTCCACGTGGCCCAATCACGGGCTGCCACGTGGCACCCCGGGTTTTGCCAATATGGCCTGGGTCAAAAAATTTCGGAGCCCGGGGGATTCGAACCCCGGACCTCCGCTTCCATCCATGCCTTACCAAGATCGGTTGACCAATGCGCCGAAACATGTTACTTGTTACATGGGCGAATTTAAAATGTTTTATTTTGCAGCTTGTATTTAATTGGCGGGGGGAGGGGCTGGGGCTTAGCCCCGACCCTAGTTATATGTAGTGCCATACGACCTTGCCAAAAGGGGCCGTGCCCAAGAAAGGGTCCTAGCGCCCAATATAGTTATAAAGTGGGTATTATAACTAAAAATTGGTTTTTTTAGTTATTATTTAAGCCTTTTTAATGTAATTAATCCATTTTTAAGGGTTATTGAGCATTTTTAGAGCCTAAATTCGTGGAGGAAGTTGGAGAGGGAAAACTAACTCCCCAACTATTTAACCAAGGCCATTTTGAGGCCAAGGACATAGCTTTTGAGAGCAATTTCAGAGCAGAGATGTTGAAGCAATCCAAGTCAAAGCCAGTTTGAGGTAGGGAGACCGTTGAGGAGGAGATGATGTCGGACGATTTCTGAGAGCTCGGGACATCCGATTCAGGTGTCGTTTTTTTTGTGCATGGTTCCAGAGATCTGAGCAAACAAGACCAGATCAGTCTAGAGACCATTCGACATTGTAAAGATGTACTAATAAGCTTTTGAAAAGAAATAAAGAAGCCTCCCCCACAAGAGAAAAGGCCCGGAGACGTAGGCAAAGTTGCCGAACTCCGTTATCAACCTCGGTGCATTATGGTTTGTTGTTTTTCATTGTATTTTTCAGATCTGAAAATATG
>JASDQU010438575.1:6388-16746 GCA_032191745.1 Picea mariana
TTGGGTGGAAGGAAGGGGAAAGGATGGAGAGTTCAAATCTCTCTTGATATTGGAGGATTGTAGCTTCCTCTTGGAGGTTTATCCCTCCCTTTACATTTGGAAGCTATAGCTACCTTTGGAAGTCATTACTTCCCTTGAACAATAACTATTGATTATTTCTCATATATTGTGCATGGTGTATTGTGGTGTATTGGTGTAACTCTTATGCTATTGTTCATTGCTCATTGGATATAGTTGAAAGGTTTAAGTATAAGTTGAAAAAGGTTTTAAATTGTACTTGATACTGATTCACCCCCCTCTTAGTATCAATAGTTGTGAATATTGCACAATTAGCGACGACATTTAGAAGTTGAGCACTAGTATGGTTTATGATTTGCATAGTATCACGCATGTAGGACATGCGAAGACTTTGGGAGAAATAAAGAAATATTTGTTGAAAGAGTTCAATAATCCAAAGTCATATTCATAGTACATCACAGAACTGAAGGAGATTAAACAAGTACAAATAGAGTCGGTATGGGAATTTGATTTTAGATTTAAGGATGTGATGGGTAGACTGACTTTCCATATCCCACATCAAAAACATCACGAATGGTTTATTGCAAGGATTCTACCACACATTCACAGTCCATTGATTCAACATAAGGTTGTATTGTAGCCTGAGGTGCTAGAAATTGTAATAAAATTGGAATCATCCCCAGTGGGAGATAGTGGAGGAAAGATGCAAGTTTAGACAGAGTTGGCTTCATTGAAAATTCAACTAACATAACTGACAAAGGGAAAGGAGAAACATGAGAAAGTATAGTGTACAAAATATAGGATTGAAGGCCATCACAAGGACAAATTTCTAGCATTTGTGTAGTATTTGGCGATAGGAGCGTTGAATCCATTACTAGGAGGAGGATATTGTGAGATATGTAAGAAATGGGGTCATCACCCAATGGAGTGTCCATTACTACAGAAATATCAGAGTACCACAAGCAACTTGTTCTGTAACTTTTGAAAATAAGTGGGACATAAAGAAATGGATTTCCATGCATTCGAATTAATGATGAAGCGCCCATCAGATATGTACAGGATCCAACAATAGAATGTTGTAGCAGAAGAGGGTGGTTCGCAATATAACTATAAAAAAGGTTCCAATAAAGGGAACAAAGGAAAATTTGGTAGAGGTTGAGGTAGAGGGAATTTTTGTAGAGGAGGAAGAGGACCGATTATATGTTATAACTACAATCAACCTAGACACTTGGCACAGGACTGTCAAAATCCGTGTACAACGTGTAGATACTGCAGAGCATTGGATCACATGACATAATATTTTCCTCAAATAGTTGTGAAATGTCAGGCCAAAGGAAACCAAAATCATAATCCAAATTAGAATGTGCAAAATATATCAGCTGAAAGACGCAATGAAGTACCAAGAGTGGCAGTGGTTACGCGTGGAGGATCTAGAATAGGGGATGATATGAAAAATGGAGGAAAGTAGACCGAGCAATGGGTAAGGAAGTCAACAAGGCTTGTTCCAAACTTTGATCCTCAATAGGAAAGGGAGACATATCAAAAAGTGAGAAAATAATTACTTGGATAGGATTGGGGAGCATCAAAATCATCTACACCTCGTGTAGAAGATCATACTATGCTAGAGAAATCAACTGAAAAGGTAAGCACACTAACATAATTCTTGAAGAGTTGTGTAGAGATAATTAAAGATGAAACTCTATTGAGTACATTATATGACATTATTTATCACTGCACAAAAGGATCGAAAACTCCTATCTCCCAAGGGATGGTAAATCAGGTACTACATAGGAAGAGAACCAATGGAGAATTCAGATTCAGTGCGCACATTGGGGAGTATGATGTAGATCATGTCATTTTGGACTTGGGATCTGACGTGAATGTTTTACCTAAGAATAAATGGGAGATGATGGGAAAAACCAAGTTAGTATGGTATCCTATTCATTTAAGGATCGCAAATCAGCACATTAAAGTCTCAATTGGTCATTTGACAGGAGTACCTATGAACATAGATGGGGTGCGTAGCATGGCATACTTTGAAGTTATTGAGATCATGGACGATAATAAAACATATCCAACACTAATGAGATTGGAATGGGATTTTGATAACCAAGAGATCATCAACTTGAACAGGAGGGAGATGATATTTTAGGTTGGATATTTAAGAGTTATTGCACCCTTGGACCCATTAGAAGGAAAAAGATACATATAGCCAACAAGAGGGAACGACATTGACAATTTATATAACATGACTGCATGGATGGAGGATCATGTCAACCTGACAATGGATGGTGCGCTGAGTTGGAGAAGCATTAGTTCGTGCGCATCAAATCCATAAGCTAGTCTAGAACATTGGCAACAGAGGATGCACGAAGTGTCAACTAGATGATGTGCATGCATAACCTGATCCTTGCATTGGATTGGAACAAAGCTATGTGATCCACCTAGGTATGATGGATTAACTGATATNTGTTAGCACTAGATGTTGTCCTAAAGGTGGATCCAACTATATGGTGGGTTGCACACAAAGAGAAAATGAAAGACTGGTCATAGTGCAACAAACTAATGCAAATAAGGTTTTTAGCTGAGGAAGAAAAAAATACGTAGAAGTACACAGGAGAGATTGATCCAACAGATCATGTTGAATAGTGCAAGGCTTTATGGAGTTCAGTATTGGAAACATAATGGAGGCACAAATTTATACACACACTAGACACAATTTCGAAGAACTGGTATTTGGAATTGGAAATGCGCAGGGAGATACTAGGATTTGAAGAAATGGTCCACAGGTTCAAAATAATGTTCACATTTGAACATGAATATCCATCAATAGATGCAGTGCTACGGGCTATCCGAAAAAATATATTCTTGGAAGAAGGGATGATGGAGGTGGTACCGGTATGAAGTGTGCATAGTGCCAAGATGACTATCCATGAGATATTGGAGTGATACAATGTAGCTAAAGAGGAGCATTATGAATAGGATCCCGGAAATATAAAAGTACCTGAGATAGAAGGAGAATGAGTAGTAGAAAGGCCAGATCTTGAATCTTTCACATATACACGACCTATAAAGACATGGAAGGTAAACATTGGGACAACCTAGAATCCCAAGTTTACGCAGATTGGATAATATTGGAGTGATGAAACAGTTGAGAAGATTGCATACTTACTACAAAAATATCAGGACCTATTCCCAATGAAATTTTCAGAGATGAAGGGAATAGTAGGAGACTTAGGTGAGATGAATATCCCATTGAAACCAGGAGCTAATCCAGTACAACAGAGGCATTACACATTAAATCCAAGGTACAAGGAGAAAGTGAAGGTCAAAATAGACATGATGTTGGACACAGGAATTATTGAATCGATAGAGGAATCCAAATAGATCACTCCAATGGTATTGCAGGACAAAAAGGTAGGAGGAATCAATATCTACGTGGATCTAAGGAAGTTGAATGACACATGCTTACATGACCCATTTCCAACACCATTCATAGATGAGGTACAAGAGAATGTAAGAGAACAAGAGATTTATTCTTTCGTAGATGGATTCTCTGGGTACCATCAGATAAAAATTGTGCAGGAGGATCAACACAAGACCACTTTTACGTCAGAGTGGGGGATTTATCAATATACAGTTATGCCATTTGAATTAAAGAATTCCCCTGCGGTGTTTTCCATAGTAGTGGTTGCAACATTCAAGGAGTTCATCCATAAGTTCCTATAAGTATACTTGGATGATTGGACGATGTTCAGTCTACTGAAGGATCATATATAAGTTCTTGGGATCATGTTGGATTGGTGCATACAGTGTCATATTTCAATGAAACTTAAGAAGTGTATATTTTACACATCATTTGGAATTATGTTGGGACATGTAGTGTGAAAATAGGGACTATTACTAGATCCAGCTAAGATTGCAGTAATTATGGATTTAGAACCTCCTACATCAGTCAGAAATTTGAAGGAAATGTTGGGTCATACAGGTTATTAGAAGATATTTATCAAAGGATATGTGCAGATTAGAGCACCAATGGAAAATTTACTGAAGAAGGAAGAAAAGTTTCAATGGAACGAGGACTGTCAGAAGGGGTTGGACACATTCAAACAGAAAATAGTAACCTCATCGATTTTTATCTTTCTTGATTGGAACAAAGAGTTCCATTCACATGTAGATGCATCATCCATAACATTGGGCGTAGTACAATCCCAACCAAGGTAAGGAGACATAGATCACCCAATTTATTTTTCAAGTAGGAAGTTATCTATAACAGAGAAGAATTATACTACCATGGACTGAGAATGATTTGAGATGGTCTATGTGCTACAAAATTTCAGACATTATTTATTGGGGTCTCACTTTAAGATGTATATATACCATTTGGCATTAAAATACTTAATCAACAAGCTAGTGTTGAGGGGGACAATATGCAAATGGCTATTATTATTTCAGGAATATGAATTTGAGGTTGGGGTGAAACCAGGGAAGCTGAATGCAAGATCAAATCATCTATCACACATATTTTCAGGAGAATATGCATGAAATTTAGATGATAGATTCCCATACGCACAACTATTTGCGGTAAAGATGGTGGGTGATTACTTATCGGACATCGTACAATTTATAAGTACAAGAATGACTCCATCTGAGATGACAATAGCGTAGAAGAAACAATTGGTAGTGAAAGAAATAGATTATCATCTAATTGTAGGGAATTTATACAAGTTGGGTGTAGATGGAATATTGAGACGTTGTGTGTTGGAATATGAGAGACCGATGATACTTGAAGAAGAACATGACGGGATTGCAGGAGGACATTATGTAGGTAGAGAAACTGCACAAAATATTTTTTTCATAGGGCTTTGGTGGCCTACACTTCACAAAGATATGAGGGAGTAATGTCAGTCATGCGATGTATGCCAACGAGTGGGAAATCCATCTAGGAGGGATGAAATGCCTTTGAATCCACAGGTTACGGTGCAAAAATTTGAAAAATGGGCGATAGACTTTGTGGGTCCAATCAAACCGCAAGAAAGAAGATTAGGGGCAAGGTACATATTCACTGTGACATATTATTTGACAAGGTGGGAAGAAGAAACACCCATTATAGACTGCACTGTGGAGACTGTTGTGCAGTTTCTATTCGAGAATTTAGTCGCAAGGTTTGGATGTTTGCGCATATTACTCAGTGATGAAGGTACACACTTTCTGAACAAGAAAATTGAAACATTGACTGAGTTCCAAATCCATCATCATAAGAGTACCCTGTATCATTCTCAAGTGAATGGAACAATGGAGGCTTTCAATAAAATCTTGGAGAATTCCTTAACAAAAATTTGCAATGTAGGGAGAGATGATTGGGACTTAAAAGTTCCTGCAGTATTGTGGGCTTATAGAACTACAAGTAAGAAGCTGATAGGGTAGACACCTTTCAGGTTGGTCTATGGGAAAGAAGCAATAATTCCTATGGGATTTATTCTCCCTAGCTTGTGCATTGCAACAATCATTGAGATATCAGACACTGGTGCAATAGAGGAGAGATTGGGACAATTAGTACAACTTGAGGAGGATCGTTTTGTCACAAGTTTCCATCAGCAGGTTCAGAAAGCAAGAGAGAAGGATTGGCATGATCGACACATTAAAAAAAATAAGTTTCAAGTAGGAGATCTAGTACTACTCTATGAAAACACGTTTATGCAACATCCATGAAATTTTAAAATGCACTGGTTAGGACCCTATGTGATTCAAAAAGTAACAAAGATAGGTGTTGCGTGGTTGGAAACCTTGAATGGAGAATTATTTGAAGGAATGGTGAAAGGAAGTCGGCTAAAAATCTATACAAAAAACCAACAATGTGTGCAATAATCTGAGTTGTGCCAGAACATGTGTATTATAGTAGTTGTACCATAGTAGCAAGAAAAACAAGGAAAAATAAATAAAAAGTATAAAAGGAAGAAAATCAAATAAAAAGTAGATATAGTAAAAATAAAAAGAGTGTCTGAGTACCAGGGAAGCACACAAATAAAACAAAAAAGAACCACTGCACAGTTTGGCAATGAAAATGTCATTAAAATCATTAAAGCATGAAAACCACACTTATGAAGCAGGAGTGATAGGTCATAAAAGCATCGTATAAGTCTTAAATGGAAAAATTCACCGGAAATCATGACAGGTCGACAATACGAGAGAAAAATCACACGAAAGATTTGGTAATAAAGGAGAATTTAGTTAACAACTCATCAACCATGGTGGTGGATTAGAAAAGGAATTTAAGGCCAGATGAGATAGGTACAGTTGGAACAAAGACACAAAAACAATAGGAAGTCGATAATTTTAAGTTATTGTTGCATGCGAGTGGGAGAAAACAGAGAAAACTAGAGAGGAATTGAGAGTACTAGATCTGAGATACAACTACCCGCAAAGAGACACAGAGACAATATAGGAATATGTCACAAAAGTGGAATGGCATGACCCAAAGTTGGAGCATTGTCTGTAGCAATGAGGAAACAGGTGAAGCGACCAGTGGTGACACCAAAGGTCGAGGAGGTATCCGAAGCTTTGAATTCGATGCCACATGAAAATTTTCATAGAGAACACATGTCGTCAAATATAGAAAAATGCACCACCTGTCAATGTATCATCCAATGGGAAGTACCCATTACCAATAGCACCAATTTCGGCTAGTGTAAGTAGTGAAGAAGATATGCTTGAGAAGGTTTATAGCCTTAATTTTATGGACTGTGATATTACGAATGCACATAAATTCCCTGAGTTGGCAAAGAATGAATATTTGTGCACTAGGAGAATCCTAGCCACAGGAGTAGTCCTGTTAGAGCCACGGGAATGGGCGTCATGGTTGGAGAAAGTAGGAATAATGAACTTGTTATAAAAATCTGTATTTTGGGAAAAGTAAGGAAATTAATGCCTACGTGGAGTTATTACTAAGCTATGTTCATGGGGGACAATTTGGATTTATCCCCCCGTAGAAATTGATACTACACTAATTGCATGTATTACAGGTCTACCAAAAGCTGGCAAGGATCCAGGAATATTGTTCAACAAGGCGAGAGAGCAAGCCCTCTCCTAGTCAATCAAAGAGAAATTCCATACATTTAGAGGAAATAAGGGTCTAGATGTTAAGAGAATCAATGATAAAAATTTGAGGTTTTCGACGTAGGTATTGACTTATAAGCATCTATGAAAATTTCGCAAACATGAATTCCCAGCTGCAGTCGTTACACCAGCAGAGAAGTGTGTGGAAGGGGTCCAAATGAACTAGTACACCGTCATGGTGAACTTGTTTTTACAAGATTGTACGGAGGCCCAAGAAAAAGGGACTAAATTCCATTACGCATGGTTCCTAATATTAATTGCGTTGGTAGGGTGGAAATAAACTTGGTATTACATGTGCATGTGCACATTAGGTAGCAACAATTTGGCTACGAAGTATGACAATTTATGGAAATCAAAAATTAAGAGAAGGAAAAAGGACAGTAAGGCACATTTTTTGTCTACTTGGAAAAAATTACCTATTTAGTTTCAAACACACCTCACATATCATTACAAACAATAGCTTCATACAAGGATATCTCACGATTTAGAGTAGGTATGCACCATATGTATGTGCAGGCCAAGAAGGATCCAACACAACAATGGTTTCCAAATAGTTATTGGTTGACAAAAGAGGATGCGAACTTGATAATCAATGACTGGGAGGAGGATTGGAAGAGCCCAGTAGAAAAGACAGGGAAATCATAAGAGGAGGAAGAACAAGAAAAAAGTGATGAGGAACATGGTGACGAGCAAGGAAATGATCAAACTAATGGCGCAAGTGATATTCCTGGCCCATTGAAAGGCCCTGAGACAGGAATAAGAAGGAAGGATACAAGGAAAGAACAAGTAGGGGGCGTGCAAGAAAACTAAGGCACATAGAAAGACCCCATTCTATATATTAACTAATGATGATATGGATGAATTTGACTACCAGATACAAGATACCAAAGAATAAATATAGGAAGAAGCAACAAGGAAGAAAGAAGAGAAACAAAAGAAAGTGCAAGATCAAATATAGGAGTACTCCAAGAGATTTTGTAAGCAACACGCATTATGAAAGAGTACAGGTCCGTGGAAGGACTGTCCATAAGGCCAAGGAGAGAAGAAGGAAGTCACAATCGGCCCTGAAACAACTAACAATAGGGCATAGAACTTTACATATTGAGACAGATGCACTGAAGCTTCCAATGGGAGAGTTATAGGAGAAAATAAATGTGTTGTGATATCTCAATATAGTCTTATCAAGGATTCCCATGTGTAGAATACAAGATTGGCAAGCAGACCTATTATAGGAAATTAATACCAGAGGAGAGGAAGCGACGCAGGATTTGGTCAAAATGAAGGATGAAAGAGATCAATTACAACAATATTATGAGGATACACTCCAACAAAAGAAGGATTTTGAAGGCCAAGTAGTGGAGGTCATGAAGGACAAATCTGAGGCCAAAAAAAGGGTGAATAAATCCCTTAAGGAAAAGAATGAAGCTGAGGGCATAGCATAGAAAACCCAAGCAATGGTCCAAAAGTTATATAAGGAAATTCCAGAAGTTCCTATAGTAGTCGAAGCTACTATGGAGGAGCAAGTGCTAAATATTGGTGAAGTCATTAAGGAATTCAGGGAGCAGATCTAGGCCTTACAGTCAAGGAATATGATAGGAACACCACTATAAGTGCACAAAGGTAGAGAAAGAATGGAAATGACAACAATTCCAAACATTAAGAGGATAGAGGGAAAATGCAAAAAACTCTGAGAGGAGAGAGAAAAAATATAGGCCACAATAATCAAAGAGGTAGAAGTAGCAAACGATGCCTCTCAAAAATTCATGTCAGCATGGAAGAGCAGGAATCAGGCTTTAGTGTCTTGGAATGAGCCACATGTGGGTGTTGGGGGGCTGTTGGAAAGGTGGCTTTTGAAATAGTTTTGCAGTTTTGATACAGGTTTTGGGAAAATACTAAGTAGAGGAAAAATGCATGGAAGAAGAAGGAAAGCTAGGGAGCAGAAAGACAAGGTGCATCTAGGAGGAAAATGCATAGAAGGAGGAAAGTGCGTAGAATCAAGACAACGTGAAGACAAGAGAATAAAGAAAATAGAAGAATATATCCAATAAAGGATAAAGAAAGATAAGAAAGAGAGAGAATAAATCATGACAGAAGGATGACAACCTGAAATTCCAAAAATAGAAAAATAATAAAAAAGCATCATGCAAAGGGAAAAACAACACGAATAGACAATTAGCTAATGGAAGTATGCATTGTAATGGGGTATTTTTGGGACAAACAGATTAGGGTTTTTAGCCCTATATTTATGTATAAATATGTAACGGGTTGGGAAAATGGGGTTCTTTGGTTCCTCTATGGAGAGTTATGGTTCATCGTTAGGGGTTCCTCTGTTCCTCTCTGGCGAGTTATGGTTCATTGTTAGGGTTTCCTCCATATGATTGGGTTCCGAAGTTCTTGAATGTAATAGTCTGTTGATGAGAATAATTAATAAAGGAATGTTAAAGAGATGATATTGAATCTTGTGTTGTGTGTCTTTTCTATGTTTTCTTAGGAACTCTATTTGAATTCCTCGTAGAATAGATTTTTCTTATGGTTAAATATGGTGCAATGTTCATAACTATTAAAACAATGAAGTATATATGAATTTGGAATAACATGATAGTATGAATATGAATCACAAAGTAAGTTAACAAAGAGGAAGGACAATATTATGTGTAGTGACATAATAAGAAAGAATGAATCAATTGATTTCCAATCATTTCCTCAATACTGCAGAATCCTAGTTCTCGCAATCCCAATAAATACCATGGGTGAGACTTCATCTGCACAAGTAGGTGATTCCAAAAGGGTCGGTGTCTAGTGGGTTTTGTTGGTCATATATATACCGAACCTAGGGTCTTACGAACTGCACACAACACCAATAGTTCCCAACATATTGCGCATTGTTCATTTCCCTCAACACTTCATTTTTCATATATCTCACTAGAATTTTACACATATACCTTTCCTTTGTGCATGAGAATTCCATCTTCTTTCAACTCACAATAATTAAATTTCTACTGAGAATTACTTTGATGTAATGTTTCTTTTATTTTTAAATATTCTTGATTTGAATTTCTTGTTGCAACAATTTTATCTTTTAGAATAGTCCAGTACATGCTAATGGCTGCAATATGCACTTCATGATCTCTCATGCTGAGTGCATCAACCACTTGATTTTCCTTTTCTTTTATATGCTTAATCTCAAAGTCATACTCACTAATAAATTTAATCCATCTAGTTTG
>JASDQU010438575.1:16796-28063 GCA_032191745.1 Picea mariana
TCTTGTTGCAACAATTTTATCTTTTAGAATAGTCCAGTACATGCTAATGGCTGCAATATGCACTTCATGATCTCTCATGCTGAGTGCATCAACCACTTGATTTTCCTTTTCTTTTATATGCTTAATCTCAAAGTCATACTCACTAATAAATTTAATCCATCTAGTTTGGATTGCATTTAATGTGGTTGCCCAAAAACATGTTCTATAACAGAGTGGTCTTCCCTTAGCTCAAATTTTCTCTCCATGAGATAATGTCTCCACATTTTTAATGCATTCATATTTTTTGTTAACTCTAGATCATGAGTAGCATAATCTCTCTCGTGCTCTTTTAATTTTCTGGACTCATAACATACCACATGATCCTTTTGCATAATGAATCCATCGAGTCCTTCCTTGCATGCATTAGTTCACACCACAAAATCTTCATCAAGATATGCAATATTCAATATTGATACACTTGTCAAGATGTATTTCAGTTGTTGAAAGCTCTCTTCACACTTGGAATTCCATTCAATTTTTTCTCCCTTATTTTGTGAAGAAGTGATTGCGCTTGCAATTTTTTAAAATCCTTTTATGAATATTTGATAATAACCAGAAAGACCCATGAATAATCTTACCTCTATCACATTTATTGGCGCTAACCATCCTCTAATGGCCTCTATCTTCTAAAGATCCACTACTATCCCTTCTGATGAAGTTTTATGCCCCAAGTAGTGAATCTTCTTTTGATAAAAGATGCACTTACTTAGCTTAGCATACAATTTATGCTCTCTTAAAACTTGCAATGCCATTCTAAAATGTTTCTCATGTTTCTATTCTGACTTATATTATATGAGTATATCATATAGGAACACAATCACAAATTTATTCAGGTAATCCTTGAACACTCCATTCATCAAGCACATAATTTTTGGGGGGGCATTTGATAGTCCAAATGGTACTATCGTGAATTCATAATTCTCATACATTGTCCTGAACGTTGTCTTGTTGATTCCTTCTCCACTTATCATCACTTGATGATAACATAATCTCAAGTCAATATTGGAAAAGATTCGTGCACCTTTCAATTGATCGAATAAATCATCAAACCTTGGCAAAGGATATTTTTTCTTTATGGTAACCTTATTCAACTTCCTGAAATAAATACACATCATGAATGTTCCATCCTTATTCTTTACAAACAACATTGGGGCTCCCCAAGGTGACACACTTGGGTGTATATACCCCTTCTTCAATAGCTCTTCAAATTCCATAAGAAACTCCTTCAAATATGGTGTGCCTATCCTGTAAGGTGTCTTGGACACTAGGGAATCTCCTAGCACAAAATCAATAGAGAAATCAATGTCTCTCTTTGGTGGAAATCCTGGGATCTCCCTAAAAAAATATTCAAAATCTGTTAAGACCAGAAGGTATTCAATACTTCCCACTTTATCTTTGGTTTCATCTTCCAAATGGAATGTGTTGAAATATATCCTACTCAACATTCGACTATTAATTCCAAATAAATCACTTATTGAATCAAATCACAACTAAGTAATCAACTAGACATGCAACGTACGCATAAACAAGGAAACCAAAATCAAGAACATAAAAACACCAATATTTTTGGGTATAAACCCCTAGAAAAACCTCATAGGGAAAACCAATGCTGAGAATAATTTTATTGTGCTAAAGTTAGGGCTTTCGTAATAGGGATAATGTCCCACTTAGAGAAATAAAATTGCAGACAAACCTGGCAAAGCTTGACTTGCTGTACAAACCAAAACTTCATGTTTTTCAAAGTGTATGTGACTTGTATTCATCAAACCCATGTATGTACATGATTGTCTCCGCTAATACCCACGTACATTTATGGAAAACTTGTACAAAAAACTCCATACGATGTGAAACTTCCCTATGGATTCCACTGACTGAAACCCACTTGTGGTGTCTCTATTATCTCTTAAACTTGACATGATATCTAGATGAAATTCCTTCTCCACCTATCCAAGATATTGAATCACAGTACTTTGTGGTTCAACTCTCTTGAAAGTGAATCCTCTACTCTCAAGAATCTCAAGTATCAAGTGTCTTCCTCCTTTACCCTAACATTGTTTTTATAATCGTGAGTTACAATCTATTTCTATTCTCAGTTGAGATTTAGATTGCATAAGAAAATAGCATGTTAATTTTTGTAGCACTTTCCTCAAATAATTCAATTAACTAATTATATAATTAATTAATAAAAGAATTTACTTTAATAATTCCTTTAATTGAAGAAAATTCAAGAGTAGAAGGATTTGGACAATTTCCACGCATCTAGACACATATACTTGTGTGGAAATACATGTTTGATGCTACCACTAACATCAACACTCCCTCTTAGCGAGGAAGTTATTATGCACCACTCCAAGTTTAATCTCTTAAGAACACAAACTTCCCTTTCTCCAAGGGCTTGGTTAGAATATCTACAACCTGCTCTTCTATGGAAATATATTGAAGCTTCATTTCTCCCTTCTGGATCCTATCCCGGATGAAGTGATATATTATGTCAATATGCTTGAACATGTCATGGAATAATGGATTATCAAAGAGATTGATACAACTATGATTATCACAGTATGTCATTGTAGGCTTCAACTCCTAATCAAATAAACTTGTAAGAAATTTGCAAATCCAAATGGATTCAAAATTATCCATACTCACTACCATATACTCTTCCTCTGATGATTCAACCAAGTGCTACATAATTATGCTTCTTGTTGAACCAAGTAATAAATACTAATCCCAAGCTGAAGAAGCAACTTGAGGTTCTCTTTCTATCTACTGCACTACCTTCCCAATCTGAGTTTGTATATCCCTACAACCTCACTCCATATCCTCCAATATATCTCAATCCATACTCCATTGTACCTCTCAAATACCATAGCACATGTTTTTTTGTGATCCAATGCACTTGCCTTAACTCCATCATGAAATGACTCAATATTTTCACATCAAAGAAAATATTTGTCATGGTATTGACCAAAAACATCAAGGACCCTATCAACTTCATGTATATCCTGAGATCCACCAATTCTGAATCTAAAGTGTTAATCTTCTTTATATTGGTAATCATAGGTGTAGCCATTGGTTTATAGTCCTCCATTTTCAATCTCCTCAAGATATCTACTGCATACTTCCCTTGTCCAAGAAAGATCTCTCTCGATACCTTCCATACCTCTAACCCCCAAAAAATAATGCATTAAGCCAATGTCCTTCATCTTAAACTCACTAGATAAATCTACTTTGCACCCTTCAATAATCTCCTATGTACCTATGAGAAAAAAATCATAAACGTATAGGACCAAGATGAGAGGATCCTCTCCAACAAGTATGAAGTACAAGTTAGGATCTTCCTCACTCTTGGTAAATCCCATACTCTGCAAGTATCCGTCAATCCTAGAATGCCATGCCCTGGGTGCCTATTTGAGTTCGTATAAGGCTTTCTTAAGCCTATGCACATAAGAATCCCTCCCATGTACCTCAAATCCCTAAGGTTTTTCTATGTATACTTCCTCCTCAATGATCCATTTGAGGAACATTGTTTTCACATCCATCTAATGTATAATCCACCTCATAATTGAAGCAATAGAAATAACAGCTCGAATAGAATCATACTTGGCAACTGGAGAAAATGTCTCCTCGTGCTCCACTCTCTCTTTCTGGGAGAACCCTCTCACCACAAACCTCACCTTTAAATTTTCTATGCTACCATCTACAACATGCTTGATCTTATAGACTTGTCTAGAACTCACAATTGACTTCCCCTCTGGTATCAACACTATGTACCAAACATCAATCCTCATAATAGAGGTGTACTCCTCTACCATGGCATCCCACCATACCTATTGATTTGCTGCCTCCTCAAAACTAGAAGTATCAACATCAATGATGCTACTCATAAGCACCATATATTTTAGAAACTTCTTTGGAGGCATTCACTCTCTAACCAGACTCCTCGAAACCTCACCAAAATCCCTCAATGTCTGTAATAGACGCTCGGGTCTCCTAACAAGACTGGAAGGGGATAAATCCTACTTCCCACCCAAATTATGAACTACCTATTGTTGCTCATCCTTCAGATCCTACTGCTCCTCATCCTCTATCACTACTGATGACTCTTGAGTACTCCTAGATGTGAAGTTTTCCTCGAAATTAAAATATTTTCTCACAACTATCTTCCATTGTACTAGAATGAATATCTTGTAAGAGTTTGAGGTCTCTCTCTACCCCACAAATATACCCTTCTATCTTGAAGGCTCCAACTTCGTTCTCTTCTCCACAGGCACATGGATGTAAACTAGACAACCAAAGATGCCCAAATGAAAAATATTTGGATTCACTCCCAAGAATGCTTCCTTTGAAGTCTTGTCCCCCAATATCTTGTGAGGACTCTTTTTCTTCACATACACAATCATGTTACAAGCCTCTGCCCATATGAACCTAGGAGACTCCTAGTCATGTATTATAGTCGTGGAAGAACCTATGATGGAAGGACTCTTTCTCTCTGCAACCCCCTTCTACTAAGGGTTCTATGAGACTATCAACGCCCTCTTGATCCATGTTTCCTTGAAAAAATACTTGAAGTTATTGGAGGTGTAATCTCCCCCATTTTTTGATCTCAAGACCTTGATTTTATTACATGTCTAGTTCTCTACCTAACCCTTGAAATCTATGAACCAACTGAAGACCTCATCCTTGGTCTTCATAAAGAAGATACACGTTTTCCTAAAGAAATCATCAATAAATGTCACATAGTATGATGATCCCTGTAATGATGCTACATACATTGGTCCACTCACATATGAATGAATAAGATACAAGATCCCATTGGACCTAACCTCACTACTAGGAAAAGCATCCTTGGAATTTTTTCCAAGTGCACACCCTTTGCACACTCTGATACTCAATCCTAAATTCTGGAAGACCTGTAACAATCACCCTCAGAATTGGAAATGACCTATAGTGTAGGTTTCCCAACCACCTGTTCCATAACTCACATAGTATTTCACTATCATGCACCAAGGCCTAAACAGGATTACCCTGTAACCTATATAAAGTTCCTTCTCTAACCCCAATGATCATTGTGTTGTCTAGGTTAGATTTATTTGGATGTAAGAGTATCTTCCCTCTCTGAAAAGTAATGGAAAAACCGCTATCCTCCATAGACGAGACTGAAATAAAATTCTTCTTCAAACCTATTATGTAAAGCACATCCTAGGCATATAACAATCCTCCTAACTCAAGCTAGAATGTAATTGTTCCCTCTCCCTTCACTGCATACTTTAAATCATCACTAAGTTGCACATGAATATATGTGTCACTATTCGTCATATTTATAAATAGTTCCCGTGATTTTGTCATATGATGAGATGCACCACTGTACAAGATCCAAGAACTCATCAATGTTGTGATGGTAGAAAGGAAAGAAACCAATGAGTAATCCTTCTCAAACTTCGGTAAAAACTCATCAAGTTGTGTCTCTAATTATTCTGTTGTTTACGTATTTCCATTACACCTATTATTTGTCTCCAGACACTGAGATGCATAATGTCCATTCTTATGAAATGAGAAACAATTATTTTTACTCAAGTCCTTCTTCTTCCCTAGTTGTGATGACCCTCCATCACTATTACCCTTATTTCTAGAACTCTTTCCTTTTCCATTCCTTGTCTTACTAATAAGATCCAAGTTCTCTTCACTACCTCCCTTCTTGCTACTCTTAGACTCCTCCCGAGTATCTTCTTGGATGAAATCATCTCAAAGTCTCTACCAATCTGGGATATTTTCCCAAGCACAAACTCCCTTGAAAAATGCTTCCCAAGACTTGGGAAGACCATTTAATGCCACATTTACGAGATCTATTTCCTATATCTTCTCCCCTATGGTTGCAAGTTGATCACTCACATGTGTTATCCTCATGATATATTTGGTAACATTATCATATCTAAACATCTACACTAATTTGAGTTTATTCCTTAAGACCATCTTCATATTCATGTTCTTGCTTTGGAATAAACCTACCAAGACATCAAACATATATTTTGCCATCCTTCACTAAATCTAGAAGGTCCCTCTCTACTTTGATATCCTTCTTGTTGTGAGTGTCCAAAGTTGTCGAATATTTCAGTGGAGTAACTATTGTATCCACTAACTCCCAAACATCATACTCCTTTAATGCCAAAGTTACCCTTAATTTCCAAGATAGGAAGTTGGATGCTCATGTAACACACTTGACCCCTAAATACTCTTTCTAGGGATGTGGCATTAATTTTTTTTTTTACTCCAATCATCTCGAATCATCCTTATCAGGTCCTCATTGATTACTAGTCACCACGATCTTTCCAATGGTCACCACTGCAAAAAAATATGAGCTATGGTCTACAAGTTATTGCCTCTCGAGGTTACCTAGGTGATTATTAGTTGGGGTCTTCAACGTTCGGCACTGAACGCCCCTTTTTCTCACTCCTCAAAGTCGATAAATATCACCACGTGTCATTATCCATTAGGTGATCGACGTTTGGTATTTTACATTGAACATCCCTTTTTCGGTGTTCGGTAATTGGCAATCGATGTTGATCGTTTTGGATTTTCAACAATCGATGATCGTCATTGAACATTCGACATTCGGTGATCAAAAATCCCCATTGAATGTTCCTTTACCATACTATTCCCAAATATTCTGAAATCCCAAAGTTATCCAGACTCCTAGACTCCCGGAAACGTCACCAACCACGTTGGCTAGGTGGGCACGAACCAGAAGTTGACACACGGTGAGGGCCAGGGATGACACATGTCCTCATTAGAGGGTGACAGAAGTCATGCTCTAATAGGAATAAGGGGTCTGTAAATCAGCCATATATGGGTGACATGTGGCATGTTAATCATGGGCCCACATCACCCTAGGTGATGTCAGCACACCACGTGTTGGCGTAGGCCAATTTTGGGAAAATCAAAGAAGTTTTGAAGGAATGAGAGTAGCACTGGAAAACAAAAGAGTGTGGCAGAAATAGAAGAAAAGAATCACCATAAAAAGAGGAAAAACCCGTGATAAGAAAATTGTTTGGGAAGTGGACAAGTGCCAACTTGGAGCAATGGTTGGACTGAGGACCAACCATGAACGAGTCAGCTGGAAAGTGGAAAAACCTAATCCTGTTAGGGTTAGAGTTTTTGTAAGGGATTTACCTAGTTTTCTATGAGTAGAATTTATTAGGACCATGAAATGGTTGGAAGCTTGAGATGTTCAAGTGTGTAGGTATTGTTGATATTGTAGCATATATTATTGTGATTAAGAGGTCTGGCACAGAGACCATGGTGATCTGTGGAGATCAGGTGTAATGAAGGAAGGGTTGTATAGTGTGCAGCACTGCAATTTTACATGGAGATGAATAAATATCCCAACGAATGTAGCCCCAGGGGGGGTGAACCATGGTATATCTGTGTTTTTATATGACTATATGCAGTGTTTGTGATGCCATTTACTTTGATAATTTTTTATGATGAATATGCTATGTGATAAAGGAATGAACATTGTGTAGTAAGGATAAGCTAATGGAATCTGTAGAATATAACTAAATAAATTAATGTTATAGATAGTGTTTAGATCAAAATATTGGGTTATAGTAGATGAATCTCTATAAATAAATGCATGCTATTATAATGAATACTCAAAGTTCTATTGGATTATTAGTGGTAATGGTCCGAACTAGGATCTAATGGGAGTTCAAAGACTAACACTGAGTAGATCCATTGCCCCTAAGAGAGAAATACACATCCCATCCCAAGGTTGCAGAAATATTTGTCCTGCGACCACCCATACAAGCCATATTCGGTGAGACTGCATGGTGCACTCTATGCGTTGTGTTTCCTTCTGGTATCCAGAAGGGCTGATGATAGAAGGGTTTGTTGGTAATATTGTAGTCAAAACCTGTGTCAGCCCAAGTAACCCAACAATGGTTTTGTTGTCAGTTGAAACTCAGAAGACTAGATCAGGAGGGAAGTATAATGTAGTATAGCGTGAAGTTTTAAGAAAGGGTAATGTTTGTAGGTTGGAATCCCTTGAAAGAATAGATTGAAAGATGGTTGGTAATTCAGGAACTAGATTTTTCCCACAAAGATAATATAAGCTCTAGGTTTAAGCCAAGACAATATTTGGAGAGATACGTATTCAGTGAAAGACAAGGAAGTTAATTTAGTGAGTTTCTCACTCTATTCCAGGAGTGGATAACCTGGTTGAAAGATACCAATCCAACAAATAGAGTTAGATCAGTGGAGTGGACAAAAGAGATCATCGCACGGTTGAAAAGGGTAAATAACAAATTCACGTGCGCAATACACTTTTGGCTTGACAACATTGTAGTGGGGTATATCACTGATTTTGCAGTAGATACATCAAATTCTTAAAGTGTAGTAGAGCAGGAGTTTCTTAAGGGACCAAGGAGAAGGTACATCAGGTTGTTGTACACTTCGATCAAGATATTATTGCATGATAAAGGGGTATTAACTATGGGATCAGAAAACTAAACAACCCAACATGCATGGGGGAGTTAGGGGAAACATTGAGGAAAGTCTGAGATGGAGGGGGAAATGGATAGAGAAGAGCACAGTAAAGAGAAATATCCCATTATGATGGATCAAGAGGAGATCCATGAAATTATACAGAAGGGAAGGATGATGGGCAGTGGAAGACCCTACCAGTATAATTTTAATAGAAATAAAAGAGCAGTAGTTGAGAGGGAAGGCTTGGAGAGTGATGAAGAAGTGGTAGAGGATATCCGTGTTGTGGAGCACATTTAATAAATATTGCACGCCACATATGAAATAAATACTAGAGGAGCGGGAGCTAATGAGAAAGCAGATACCTCTATCCAGATCTGAATCAGTGTAGAACCTACAACCCCATGTACAATTAACACATCAATAAAGAAAGAGTTTTTTAGAGAAAAAGTGACTGATGGTCAGAAGAATCTAGGAGATCATAATAGAAATGAGGGTACAAGTGGAAGTACTAGTAGCATTACAAGTAGTGGTACAAGTGGAAGTACCGGTAGAATTATCAGTGGGAGTTCAAGTCTGAACAATAGTACACATATAATAGTACTGCGTGGAGTAGGTACAACACATTCCACAATGGCAGGTGTAGATCCAGTTATAATATGACTAGAGTTTCATGGGGATGGATTAGAATACCTAGAGAAGCACCTATTTGTGTGTGAGAGAATATGGGAAGAAAAAAGAATCACTGATGAGGCAACAAAAGTAGAGAAGTTAGCAATAATGTTTAGAAACTATGTGTTGGATTGGTACATGAACTTAGCAGTAAAAAATCCATAGGGTACGTCTAGAACAGTAGCAGAGATCAATCAAGCATTGATCACTAATTTTCAGAGGCCCAAATTAGAGGATCAGTTTATGAATGAGATGATTGAGGTTAGAAAAAAACCAGGAGAATTTGTATGGGACATTGATCAGAAGTTCAAGACATTGAAAGGTAAACTGAAGTATCCCAATTCTAACATGCAACACATACATTTGTTTATAAAATCCTTGTTACCACACTTCAAATATCCACTGAGGCAATGAAAATTTCAAATCCAGGAAGAGTCACTACAAGCGACGATGTAGTTAAAAGAGAATCAATATAAGTAGTTAGATCTATCTATAGAGGAGTTGAAGGAAGACCTGAAGAACTTGACAGTGCAATTAAACCAAAATAAGAGTAGGGAGAAAAGAGAAGCATTGTGGTGTACCATGTGCATATCAGAGGGACATCACAAGAATGAGTGTCTAACATTTGCGTAGTACCTGGGCGTAGGGATGCCAAATCCATTTCCTAGAGGAGGGACATGGTG
This sequence comes from Picea mariana, assembly GCA_032191745.1. Lineage (NCBI taxonomy): Eukaryota > Viridiplantae > Streptophyta > Pinopsida > Pinales > Pinaceae > Picea > Picea mariana. Next base: position 26,669 of record JASDQU010438575.1, read on the forward strand.
TGAAATATGCAAGACACATGGGCATGATCCTTATCACTTTCCTATGATTCACAAGTACAAGACAAAATCGAAGAGTACTTTATGTAACTTTTATAAGTCAGTGTGGCATGAATACAAAAATTGTATAAATCTGGAGTTAATGAAGGAATGAACCTCACATCCATACAAGATGCAGGCTGAGATGATGGTAGGACAAACTGCACCACAGTTTGGCAACGCAAGACAATTTCAAGTAGTGCCACAGTTTCAGTAACCCCCACAATATAATTAGGAACCATAGTATCATCAACAAAAAATGGATCCATAGGGGAACAGAGGAGGATCCAGAGGCAGAGGAAGAGGAGGAATGGGCAGAGGCAGATGGCCTATTATCTTCCATAATTGTCAACAACAAGGAAAATATGCCAAAGATTGTCCTCAACCAATAGCAAAATGTATGTATTATCTTGCAGCAGATCACGTGATAGAACAGTGCTCGAAGTTAATGATGAAGATCCAGGAGAAGAGGAATCTAAACAACCATAATGTTCAATGGATTGTTGCAGAAACAAGGGATACTAGGAGGAACATAAACACAGTGACCAGAGGAGGAGTTAAGACAGGAGCAGATGCACATGATCAAAAGAAGGAATCTCTATTATAACCCGAAATTGCACCACACATGCTTACCTGGAATCAGGCCAACTCATATCCCTTCTTTGCCAAAACACTGCTGAACAACTCTTTGAAAATCCTCTTTTATAAAGGCCCACATGCCCTAATCCATTACTGCACACATGTACACGCTGGCTGACCCAAAACAACCCGCGTGGATCGACAAAAGCACGAAAAAAGGAAAGTTTCCAATGGAGCACAAAAGCTATGGGTGAGTTAACTGAAACTCCCGGCCATGCATGGCCAAGGGTTCGTCCAAATACCTAGCTCCTTCTAGCCTATAAAAGAAGGGGTAGGGGTCCTATTTGGAAGAGGAAAAATATAGCAAAGAAACTCTGCCCATTTACGTATTCCCATTGTCCCAACCCTTTAGCCTTTCCTTGTGCCAAAGGAGATTCAAAGCAAAGCAGTTGAAGGAAAGAAGAAGAGGAGCCCAGGATCAGGTTCAGGGAGCGGTGGCTGGTCTCAGCTTTTGTAAGTTGACTCATTCAAAGTAATAAAGAAAATGATTTTCCTGTCCCAATTCATGCACTGTTTATAGTTTGATCAGTATATGTTTGGATTTCTAACCCGTTAGTATATAAGTAGTATGCATGCATAGTTGTTTCTTGTCTTGGATGCAGGTCAGCTTTGGAAGGAGTATTGCAAACAAGTAATTGAACACAATGGAGGACCGACATCAAACGTCGGGAACGAGGTAGGTTGATCTTTCCATGCATTTACTAAGAAAAGGGGATTTAA
>JASDQU010438575.1:28182-41654 GCA_032191745.1 Picea mariana
GTTCCTAGAATTTTATTTAGTTTTTGGGTAGTTTTACAGAATAGTTTTTCTTGCCTGTTTTTTCTTTTAGTTTCTGTAAGGTCTGAGCTAGAAGGGAGTCTGGTTTTCCATACCATATTTCCCTATATTTTGCTTGACTGTGTTTTTTGGGACCCACAGAGGTACACACAGCTTGCACAAGGTCTACATGTGTATACCCGCGCCCTACCCTCTTACAGCCCGCCTGTGAACGCTAGCTGTAGAAGTAGCAGTAGCGTGTAGAGTTCAGAGAACTTTAGAGGCAGTCATCCTCTTCCTTGTCAGAATTACACTTTCTCAGGGGGTTTTCTGTAATTCTATCTAAGACTTGTTTTCTAACAGTCCTATCTCAGATTGTTTTTGTCTTATCATTTTTTTTCCTTACATTATTTGTTTTTCTGTTAAAAGGAGTGTTCAAGCCTTCAAGGGATCCTGGTTATCAATATCAGTGGTCTCTTCCTGGTTTTGGGTTCTTTGTCTTCTTTTTTTCTCAGAGTTTAGATATACACGCAGCCTATACAAGGTCAGCCCATGTGTACACGCACTCTGTCTCTATCCAGCGCATGTTCGCACACGTGCTGTTAAAGTGACAGTTGCATGCTTGTATAGGATACTTGTTGTTGAGGGTAAGGCATTCATCCTTTCCCTTGACAAAAATTATTCCTCTCAGGTGTTTGAATCTCTGTCTGAGAAATCAATAGCTTAGGATTAATCTTACCCTTAGCTGGTTTTTTCTCATTTAAAAAGTTGTCAGAAAAATAAAAGAATTTTCACGGTTTTTAGACAAGTGTGAGAGTCATTTTCTTTTAAAAATTGCTAGTGTGTGATTTTTTTAATCTGATTCTTTGCGATCTGCGATTAGGCCAGAATTTTGTTTTTGGTTTTTGCTTGTCGGTATTTTTCCTTTCTTGCTTTACTAGCATTTAAAATAAAAATAAAAATATCTCTTTTCATTTTCTTGTTTGGTTGAAGAGTGTGTTTCTGCATTGTTAGCCAGGGAAAAGTCATTTATTTCATAAGTTTTTTCAGTTCACTTAAATCATAAGTAGCTTGTAGTTGAGTGAAATTCCTTTGAGTTTTCTATCCAAAATCTTAGAAAAGTTAAAAAAAAAAAAATTGAAAAGTTGTTGAAATTTTGCATTAAGTAAAAGTTTTGTTTCCAGTTTTTTTATTCATTCATTGCTTTCATATTTTTCACATCATTAGTTTCACCTTCCTACCCCTTGACGTAAGACAAAGCCATAAAATTAATGCTAAATTTAAAATCTACTAGACTTTTATGTTTGTAGGGTTCACCAACTAGTTCAGGATTAGGGCCTTGGATTAGGTTGGAGAGAAAACTCTTCAAGGCCATTTTCAAAACAAACATTGGAGTCTGAGTTAGGGAGTGTCTAAGTCCAGTATCATGAAATTTATCTGGGACCCCACTCTAACACAGGGGATAAACACGAGGTCGCGTGCGGAAAGGTAGCGGAGATAACCCCTCCAAAGCTGGCCCAATCGTAGCGGAGAACACATATAGAGGGCTTGTTTTGGGATTCCATCGTTTGCATTTGCCACGAGGCTTCGTGGGTCTCGAATCTATTCAAGGTCCTCAGTTGTCTTCCAAACCATTTTCTCTCGATACACTTGACAGGTTTTGAGCTCGATACCCTGCTCATTGTGGTCTACCCGACTTTCGACTGTACCCGCCTGGTGACTGTTCACGCGCTGACAACCTAGTTGCCAATATTTTTTAGGGACATACACAGGTGACTGCGGGGGTATACCGTGGTACCTAGGACAGACATCGGGCCACACTTTATAGAGTATACCTGGAGGGTGCTTCCATGTTCAAGTTTCACTTGCACCGGTAAGTTTCTCTAGTGTTGGTTATTGTAACTGTTCTTCCAATTAATTTAGTGTTTGCCTGTCTTATCTTCTAGGGATTATTTTTTACTAAGTGTGTTACTTTTGAATGTTTAGAATACCTTAGCATGTATTGGATCTTCTCACACAGTGGAGGATTCTGAGCTCCACCGATCACGAAGGATTCTTGGCCTGTTGCCGGTTACACTAGAGCCACCCCTGCCACCATTAAGGCGAAAGCTAGATCAACAAGGGTATTTTGAAGCGACTGGGTTACAAACCATTGTGCCCGACCAACCCCCAGAGGAATTGACCATTTTGGACCTTGAAGAAACCTCTCTTGGCCCGGTTGAAACCCCAAACACTGATTTCTTGGAACCTTTCATTGTACCAATTCAATTTCACGAGCGCTGAACAGTGTTGCACACAGCAATGGAAATAAATGTTGTTACTCCTTCTAAGAATTCTTCCATTCCCACCACAATTTTCACCATAGGAGAGCTTTCATCTCCTAACCCACCATCATCGGTTCGAGCCACCATGGTCTTGACCGCAACTACTTCGCACAATGGTCTCATCCCATCTTTGGCGGTGTCCACAGCCCCTTTCACACCAAGTGCAACAGGCCCTCCGTTCTCATACGGGATGCCTAGTTTGGGTACAAATCCTGTACTTTCCTACTCCACTTTACAGACTTTGGGTCTGGGGGCAGGGAGCTCTAGCGCTCCTCTGCAAGGTCACATGGGGGGCACTCCTGCTCCTTTTAATGCTTTCCCTTATGGAGGAGGTCATATCCCTCCTTCGTCCCCTTTACTCGGTGGCTTGCATCAGCAATCTATCGGGCAACCTACACACAATAGTTTATTTGGAGCAGGGAGTCAAGGACCACCTTCGCATAGTATGTCAGTAGGTTCGACACCATTTTCTTGGAACAGAATGTTTGGTAACAACACCTTCTCGTCATCCTCTTTCTCGACTAGGGGCAACCCTATTTTTGGACAATCTACTCCTATGCAGGGTACTATTCCTGCACAGGGGGCACACCTAGCAGGACCTTGGAATTCAGGGTAGGGATCCGTTCCCTCATCCGGAATGTCGATCTGGGATAATTCTTTCCACAATCAATGGAACCGCGGACAAACTACTATGCCTATCCCCACGAGACCGACATGGGGTAATCCTTCCCAAAGTCCTTCGAATATAATGCATGCCCAACCATCTATGTCCTATTTGGGAAATCAACCGATGATGTCTCCACATATGAAAAATCCTTACACTGGCCAGGGCCATGGTTTCTACCAGAATCTGGGCTAGCAGCCAAACTTTTCCCTGCAACCTGGTGCCAGTCAAACTCCAGGCCCCTTTTTCGCAGGTTATCAGCAACAACCCAAACTACCATTCCTGGAGACATTACACTTGCCAGATTTGACAAGGTTGTTGAATGACCCTATTTGTCACGGTCCGCGTTAGCCTCCTATGCCGACGAAGTTGCCTTCGGACATTCCAAAGTTCGAAGCCAAGCCTAACGAAGATCCAGGAGATCATGTGACCACCTTCCATCTTTGGTTCTCATCTAACTCATTGAAAGATGAATCTGTACAGTTGCAATTGTTTCAACGTACTCTCATTGGGTGTGCCGCGAAATGGTACATTGAGCTCGATCGCTCAAGATGCTATTCTTTTGGTGAACTAGCGATGGCTTTCTTGAACCATTTCCAGTTATCTGTGAGATACGACGTTGGCACAAAGTTGCTCGCCAATTTTGAACAGACAACAATAGACCATATATCTTATCACATTCAAGAATGGAGACGCCGGAAGAGTTTAATCAAAGTACCAATCCCACCAGCATTCCTGCTTGAGTGGTTCCTTAAGTATTTGGTCCCGCAGTTATCCAAAGACGTTCGTGACATCTGGATTTTTCTTTGAAGAAGATGCCATCATGAGGGCTCAATAGTTTGATCTCATCTATTCTCAGTCTGGTTTATTATACAACATCTTGCCAGATGCGCCACGTTCAATACTGGATAAAACTAGACAGAGAGTTGGACCACATGCCGATGGCATTGTTGGTTCAGCACAAACAAAGCCCATTGAGCAATTGACGAAGCAGTTGTAGAAGTTATCTATACAACACACAGCGGCTAGCCAAACTACTGCTTTGGCTGCTCCCCCTACCAAAATTTCGAAAGTACACACAGTGCAGTCGACTAACCCAAAGGCCACCCAGCAGCCGGAAGGGAAGAAAAAACAACGAAAGAAGGGCAAGGGGGATAAAAAACCTATTGATAATGCTGGCAGGGACAACACTAACAAATGGAAGGCGAGGTATCCATGCAACTTGTGTGTGAAAGACCACCCGATCCATCTATGTCCTCGACTTGCAAAGGCCCCAAAATTTGTCACGCAGCAACAGCAGGCAGTGTTGACTAATCCATTTCAACATGGGAAAAATCTAAATCAAGCCTCTGCAAGCACAGACGGGGGCATCCAATAAACCTTCCCACCTCCGAACAACCCCGCATCCACGAATGTATATATGGTTAGGGGTGATGCTTTTATATAAACTAGAAGACACGACTATAGTAAACCAAGTGCTTCTAAAAAGGGTAAAGAAGCTGACCTCCCATCTCTTCCTCTACAGATTGAGAAGACGTTGGGAGAAACAATGACATGCATTCCAAAAGGTGCATTTAAAAAGGCTTCTCATAACCCAAATGCAAGGGCCGACCATAACTACTCTGTGGTGGAGGATTTATCACAAACCCCTTGTGCGATGTCTTCTTTGGAGGTCCTCCAAAGTTTCCCTTCTCAGAGGAAAGATTTGTTAACCGCTTTGGGCTCTACTGAGACTTGTAATCCGGGTACCATCATATTAGATACAACTGACTTAAAACCTCATCTGCCTTACCATGTAGCGTTTCAGATAGTAGTGGCTTATCCCATGAAAAATTTTACACAGAATATCTTCCGCACGGTGGTCGACGAGGGCACCTCGACATGTTTTATTTCATTGGCATGTTGGAAGGCCATTGGCCAGCCTGTTTTGTCTCCATCACCTACTCTCCTCACTGCTTTCGACGGTCATTTGTTCCGACCACATGGAATCATTCCTTATTTCCTTGTGTAGTTAGGAGGGAAGATCGTGTGTGTCGAAGTAGAGGTAGTCGATGCTCCCCTTGACTATAACCTCTTGTTAGGAAGGATTTGGACTTATGCTATGCAATCTGTGGTTGCTACAGTTTTCTGGGTCTTGTTATTTCCACACGAGGGCCGGATAGTGACCATCGATCAATTGTCTTTCGCTAGACCTAACCCTGCTTTGGGGGCATCCACGGTCCTGATGATTGATAATCCTCAACCAGGTATCGTCAACGTAGGAGTTGGTTTGTGCCCATCCTTGATGGGTACCTTTGATTACCCACCTCCTCACGACGATGTCAAATTTATATCCAATCACCATAAGGTTGAAATTTTTCAAGTTTCATCATTTTGCATGACTTACTTCAAGGATCCATGGATACTTCCTTCCCCATCGGCCACGATGGATGGGACAGGGCACCCAGGCATGTCTATTCCCTTGTCTGCCGCTAATGTAGCGTACTCTTTAGTCCAGGAAGCTTCAACTAACACTGATCTGACTCCTGCACAAGAGTCAGATCCACTTCTAGAGCCTATTTGGGCTCAGGGTTATCTCGCTAACATCGATTCGTTAGACTTAGTATTTCCTTTTGATGAAGCAGTAATCGAAGCAATGACTAGTCCGGACAAACCTTGGGAAGATATTCATCACAGATCTTATTTTCTCCCAGAGTTAAGCTGAATTGAAGCAGGGGAATTCACCGTAACCATGATGGGAGATCAGTCGTGTCCTATTAATCTCTTAGCTACACATGAAATTTATGCTGAGGGCAATATGGAAACTATACCAATAAACATCTCCCGAAACCCTGGCATTGTGGAAAACATCTTCGTCGGAGCGGATTGCTCCCCCGAAGAGATTCAAATCTATACAGATATTTTCAAAGAATTCCACGACGTTTTTGCCTGGTCTTATGAGGAAATGACAGGTATCGATCCAAAAATAGTTGAACATGAAATCACAACGTATCCTGATGCCAAGCCTATTCGACAGAAGCTTCGTGCAGTTAATCCTAAGAAAGAAGCAGCCATCAAGATTGAGGTTGAGAAATTGCTAAAGGTAGGTTTTATCTACCCTATCCATTTGACCCAATGGGTGTCAAATCCTGTGCCGGTCAATAAAAAACAAGGCATGATTCGTGTATGTACCGACTTCCGTGATTTGAACAAGGCATGTCCCAAAGATAATTTTCCAACACCATTCATCGACTAGATCATTGATGAATGTGTGAGTTGTGAAGCCTTTTATTTCATGGATGGTTTTTTGGGATATAATCAAATGCAGATCAAACCCGAAGACCAACACAAAACGACATTCATTTGTCCTTTGGCTACATTCGCATATCGTAATATGCCTTTCGATCTTAAAAATGTTGGAGCCACATTCCAGCGGGCCATGTCTTTTTCTTTTCATGATCTCAAGCATATAGTCGAGGCCTATCTAGATGATTTAGCATCACAATATTGAAAGAGAATGGATCATCCCACACACCTTAGACTTATCTTTGAACACTGTCGCTACTTTAGGATTCGCTTGAATCTAAACAAGTGCAGCTTCTGCGTAACGTCAGGACATTTGTTAGGTTTCATCATATCAACAACAGGGATCATGGTCGATCCTCTCAAGGTGGAGGCAATAATCCAGTTGCCCCCCCTACACACAATCCTTCAACTTCAGAGTCTATAAGGCAAGGAGAAATTTTTACGACGCTTCATTGCCAACTATCCTAAAATCACCAAGGGCTTTATGTGTTTACTGAAGAAAGACATTCCTTTTTACTAGGATGATGCCACTCAACACTCTTTCGACGCATTAAAACATGCCCTCACAATTGCCCCTCTGCTACGACCACCTAACTATAACAAAGATTTCTTATTATATCTAGCTGTCGCAGAGTCAACCATTGGCATGGTTTTAGTTCAAAAAGATGATTTGTTCTCAGAATACGTGATCTATTACGTGAGCCAAGGCCTCATAAGACCGGAACTCAATTTTTCTCATATCGAAAAACTTGCGTTGGCAGTAGTTCATGCTGTTCAACGATTCGGTCATTATGTTCTGTTTCACAAGACCACCGTCATTGTTGTTGTGAATCCATTCCAGTACATGTTGACATGATGGGTAATAGGCAAAAAAATTAGTAGATGGATAGTCATCCTCCAGGAGTTTGACTTAGACTTTGTTTCAGCAAAGCCCAAAAAGTCATTGGTCTTCGCAGAGCTTATTTTAGAACTTTCGGTTGAGTCAAGTGACGTTGTGCCTGAAGAATCACCTATCTAGGGAGATATGTTTTTGATCACATATTCGGATCCCTGGTACGGAGATATACTTATCTATCTCTAGACTTTGAAGTGCCCCACTTCTGCTTCTCGTGATGAGCATCGACGTATACGCCATCAAGCTAAGAATTATCTCATACTCGATGATACATTGTATCGAAGAGGTGTAGACTGCATCTTACATCAATGTCTCACACATGAAGAGGCAGTCATCGTGCTCAACGATTGCCATACTAGAGCTTGTGGTAGTCATTTGTCTAGGTTGGCAATAGCCCAAAAGATTCTATGAGAAGGTTACTTCTGGATGACACTTATCAAATATTGTATCGAGTCGGTCAAGAAGTGCCATCCGTGCTAAATCTTCTCTCAGAAAATGAGGGCACATCCCACTCCCATGTTTCCTGTCATCACAGTTGGTCCCTTCACCAAGTGGGGGATTGATTACACTACTTGCAACCCCCCTTCAACAAGGGGGAACCGCTATATCATCGTAGCTTTAGACTACTTCACTAAGTGGGTCAAAGCTATACCAACATTTAAAGATGATGGAGAGATGACAACTCTCTTTTTATTCAACCAGATCATAGTGAGGTTCGACGTCCCGAGAGAGATTGTTACTGACCATGGCAGTCACTTTCAGAACCAAATGATGACCGAATTAACATCAAATATTGGGTTACAGCAAGAGAATTCATCAGCCTACTACCCCCAAGCCAATGGGCAGGTGGAAGCTGTAAACAAAACTCTTAAGACTATTCTACAGCGAACTATCAACTCAGCCAAGTCAAATTGGCATTTGATGTTATACTCGGCATTATGGGCTTACCGAACATCTGTTAAGACTGCAACCGGTTTCTCACCTTTTCANTTATGAGCTGGAGGCAGTCTTTCCCATCGAATGTCAGATCCCATCTCTAAAATTGGCAATACAATTATTGCCAGACACTTCTCCATTTGAAGAACGGTTAGTACACCTTGAGTAGCGTTGTGATGTGGCCCTGGCCAACGAGGCTCACAAACATAAGGTCAAGTGTCAGTATGATAGGTTCGTTCATCCTCGAATTTTCTCTGAAGGTGACCTTTTCTTGGTCTATGACCAAGATAAGGACCCCCTGGGGGCAGGAAAATTCAAACACATGTGGTTCAGACCCTTCATCATAAAAGAGGTATTAAAAAAGGGCGCTTATCGTCTGGTTGATTTTGAAGGGAATGCTTTGGCGAAACCTAGAAATGGGCTCTACCTCAAGAAGTATTACTCATAGGCAGGTCATTGTGGGTTACTTTTTGTAACATATGTATAGTCTTTGTACTATTACTTTTTAGTTTATTTTAAATATTATGGACATGTCATTGATGTTATCTTTCATCAATATGGCAGATGTCAAGTGATTCTTAAGTGTTTGTTGGGTATGCAGACAGTGCTAGCCGGCACACTCGGAGGCTTGCCTCCGCATCTTGGGTAATCTTTACACCTTAGGGCTAGTTGTTATCTTCCAGAGGTATATGCTTAGGTGACACCATAAATAATGTCTCCAAGTATAGTGCAGTTATTGAATTGCTTCGTGACACCTTGTCATTGTGTATCTCTCATCTCCGGGTCTATCTCGATGCTCAACTGGTTGTGTCACAATTAAACAGAGTATACCAGGTTCATGATCCAACCTTACACTGATGATTCCTTAGGGTACATCTCTTAGAACGAAACTTTGATTATATTACATATTTTCATGTTCCTAGAAGATTAAGCCAAATTACAGATACTCTAACTAATCAAATTTTAGATTGGCATCTTGCACACATATGAAACAACATTGACATAAACATGTAAATAAATTTTTGCACACGTGATCCATAAGACACAAAAGATCAAAAAACCATATATAATATCATAAAGTAACCAGAGTACAATATGGATGCAAGCGCCTCAAAAATAGGACCAATAACGAGTCACAGGGCTTATGCCCTCAAAAAATATATACAAGTAGTGCTCATGGCACATCAAAAAGTCTAAATAGGTTTAGGGCCTATGGGCCCTGTTATATTGGTCCACAACATGGGCTAAACGCCTAAACAATCGCACCCACGTCCGAGGTGCACCCACTACATGAGGCTGCATAGATGGCGGCAGGTCCTCTATCTCTGCCATCAGGACTGTGCGAGTGAGTGCAGTAAAGTTCCGCTCAACTCATCTAAGTACCCTCTCAGCCTCCCCAGCTGGGAGGTTTCTTGGTACTGCTGGTCCCCCGGCAGCGGTGGCTGCGGCTTCTGGCCGAGGACGACGCCTGTTCTGTGCATATTCGGTAGGTCGCACTGGTCCCACATCTGCATGCAACAAACACATATCCATCAAATACTCTAGCATATAAAAAAAATGATATATATAACAAAAATGACATAAAAATTACATATATAACAAAAAAACTACAAAGGTGGAGACTTACCCATCTCCCCTCGCTCCTCACCAGGAGGCATGGGTATCTCAGGATCTCTAGAAAAGTCTATCCCTGCATATGGGTAATCCTCGATCACAGGGATCTGCCATGACAGCCATGCAAAAAAGTCATCATCGAAGGACTCATTGGTCCTTCCACCACCCTGTCACAGCAGTAATACTGCCCATCTACATACTGCAGGAAAAGAGGCCTGATGTCCTTGTACCACTTCCCGGGGACTAAAACTTGGAACTCTCGAAGAAGAAGAATGAACACAAAATCGTCTCGAAATCGAAGTTCCTATGTGTCCGCTGCTGGAAATCTATCAATTGCCTCTTCATACACTCCAGTAGTGTGGTACTCCAGTCAAAAATCTGTGCATTCAAGCACTAGATAGCACAATTCATCTGTGCACGGGATGCCTGATGCAAGGCTGCTGAACCGGTAATCTGCCCAATGAGCAATAATATCGCTTGCAGCGATAGGTTAGCAATCTTACTTATGGGCACTTGGGAGCTCAAACGGTTTGTCCCAGCCTCACAGTGCAGGGCTATTAGTTCCACTATGTTATGCAACCCCATTGGAAATGTCCTGAAATTGACTAGTTCCCCTCTCCTTGAGAGGCCAGTCAAAAAATAGATATCCTCGGTGGTGGGCACCAGTGATTGCCCCTCTAGCATGAAGGCCTCTGCATTAGGGTGCCAATAGTCAACCAAGGCATTAGCCTCAGTTGCGTTCGCATAAATAGACACAGGAAGAACTTAAGAAAACCACATTGCATCAATGCAGCCATGACATTCGGATCTCCCACAACTAACTCACTAATTGCTTCATGCTCCCTTTCCCTCCAGTGGACATACATCCTGCCAAAACAACCAAGTTCAGGAGGGTCAGTGACTGCTCTTTAGTTATTTTTGTCTATAAAAGGGGGTCCATGTGTGTTGTCTAGGTGACAGTTGCATGTACACGTGGGCAGGATTTACTCTGCCCGAGTGTACACGCCCCCTGTCCAAAGACAGCTCACGTGGACCTAGGGCCAACCTTTTAAAGGTCGATGCCCACCCAAAAAATGAAATTAAAAGCAAAAGGAAAGAATTGAATAGCTAGATAGGGGAGTTTGTACTTACTTGGTCCAAGTAGAAGTTCGTTTCATCCACTGTAGCTCCCGAAATCATCGTTTTTATCAAAGGGGGTCTTTTGGCTCCAGAGTCAATTTCCAAATCAGCAATGGTGATAATGAGCTGCCAGCTTCTATTTATAGACTTTTTGGCCTCTTTTTGTCACTTTTTTGGCCTCCCTTATCAGTTTCTTTATACCAAAAACCATTTAGAGTGATTCAGGAGTTATATGGAAGGGATTTGATCAGGTATTGGGACATTTGTTTTGAGTTTTGAGGAAATTTTGACGGTCCATGAAAATTTTTCCAAGAATCAACTTGAGCATATAGGTTAGGTTATTACCCCAACTTTTGTGTCTTGTTGTATTTTTCCTTTGCCATAGGATCGATCCCAACAGGTTGTGACACAGAACCATCATATCTACTTTAAAAGTGTCGCAAATTGGCGGTAGAGCTTACCAGAACATGGATGCCCTAGGTAGGTCCTGGTTGCATTATGGTGTCCATGCCATCTCTAAAACACTGTAGGCTCCGAAGTCCTTATATTCTTTCCTGAATATAAGTTTGAGCCTCATTTGCATGATTCTTCTTCTCTCTTGATCTCACCCTCAGGACTCCCAAAAAATAACGGGTCTCCTTTTAATCCCTTTTCAGACCCTCTAAACATGAAAATATTGCTAAGCAATCTTGTGGCCTTTCACACTCGTTAAACTGAGATTTGAAGTCACATCTATCCGATGGTATTTTACCCCTTTTTGGTCTGAACGGTCAACTGTACGAACAAAGGTATACTCTATGGAACTTCAGCTCTATAGAAGAGTACTCTCAGGTATAATTTTATCCATTTTTCGGGCCTGAGGGAATAAACTTACGAAGAAGGAACCCCCACGAAGTTCATAGTTAAGCTCTTTTCAGACTCCCTAAAATTGAAAAGATCATCGAGTGACCTTATTCTTTCACACTCGTTAAATTGGTCCAGAAGAATATTCCTGACAGAGTCCATAGTTAATCTTTTTTCAGACTCCTTAAAAATGAAAAAATAGTCGAGTGATCTTGTCCTTGTCACACTCGTTAAAATGGTTTTGTATCGATGTCTAATCGGTGCTAGTTTACCCTTTTTCAAACCAACTAGACTATCTTCGAAAAATGTACCCCAATGGATTCTCCTTTTATGTTTTTTCAAACTCTCTAAATATGAAAAAACATCGAGCTTACCTTCTCTGGGCTCATTAAACTTACATTGAAGGACGTTACCGTTGTGTTTTTTTTTAACCACATTTGCATACCTTATACGCCAGCCTTGTAACAGTTTGCTTCTGCGTCTTAACACCCTTGGCCCCTAGGGGATTTTACCTGAGTATCATTCTACTAGAACATCAGTCTTGTCCTGGTGCCTTGAGCTTGTATGTTTTCAACACTCGTTCCTCCTTTGTAACGTAATATTACTTTATTCTTTTTCCACAATTATTGAAAAGAACAAAAAAATCAAATATACCCCAAAAAGAGGAAGGGAAAAGTATTTTCTTTATTGGTAGCATAATGAGTCTCCCTTGGATAAAGCACATCTGTCCATTTGTTCATTAGACTATGGGATGTAGTATGACCTTAGGAAGATTTTTCTCACTATAAAGAGTTGTGTCCTCCACCGTTTGGTTATCCTTCCAAACATATGGAGAGTTTGTGTTGCTTCCTGCTTCATAGACTTATGATTAACATACATGCTACCTGAGTCTCATCATTTGTCATGCTATTATCCAAGGGAATTTTGTCACCAAGCTTGAGTCGGTCCCTCTGCAATATGTCTCTTGTCCTCATACCCGGCCATCCTGAACATCCAATCAAGTCCTTGTTCAAAATCACTGAAGCCTTCAGTCTAATCATCAATATTATCAAGTCCATGACCGACGAGCCGTCGAAGACATCTGGGTAGTGCAGTCGTACACTCAGATTACACTCCTACCCAAGTTTTGAAGATTTTGAAGTTGTTGCTCGAGCTATGAAGATCTCATCTCCATTCATCAGGCTGAATCAACTTCTGGAAGATGGATACTCTATATGTATATCTTTCTGATTTCAAGATGTAGCTCCGCTGTGTATTGTTCGCGACTACTCTTTATAGTTATTTGACATGGNGATCCTTAGGCTCAATCGTTCAGCACATCAATAAATATTGGTAATGTATTTCGGCCATCAGATGCTCTTCTGACCTCACACATTAGGGGACATCTGTTATAACCCTAAATTGCACCACACATGCTTACCTGGCATTAGGCCAACTCATATCCCTTCTTTTCCAAAACACTACTAAACAACTCTTTGAAAATCCTCTTTTATAAAGGCCCACATGCCCTAATCCATTATTGCACACATGTACACACTGGCTGACCCAAAACAACCTGCGTTGACTGACAAAAGCACGAAAAAAGGAAAGTTTCCAATGGAGCACAAAATCTATGGGTGAGTTAACTGAAACTCCCGACCATGCATGGCCGAGGGTTCATCCAAATACCTAGCTCCTTCTAGCCTATAAAAGAAGGGGTAGGGGTCCTATTTGGAAGAGGAAAAATATAGCAAAGAAACTCTGCCCATTTACGTATTCCCATTGTCCCAACCCTTTAGGCTTTCCTTGTGCCAAA
>JASDQU010438575.1:41803-61795 GCA_032191745.1 Picea mariana
GAAGAGGAGCCCAGGATCAGGTTCGAGGAGAGGTGGCTGGTCTCAACTTTTGTAAGTTGACTCATTCAAAGTAATAAAGAAAATGTTTTTCCTGTCCCAACTCATGAACTATTTATAGTTTGATCAGTATATGTTTGAATTTCTAGCCCGTTAGTATATAAGTAGTATGCATGCATAGTTGTTGGTTATCTTGGATGCAGGTCAACATTGGAAGGAGTATTGCAAACAAGTAATCGAACACAATGGAGGATCGACATCAAACGCCAGGAATGAGGTAGGTTGATCTTTCCATGCATTTACTAAGAAAAGGGGATTTAAATCTAGGGATGAAGGTAGAAAGTAATTTCTCTTCGGTCATATCTGCATGCAAAGTTTGAACTCTATTTTCTAGTCCGTAGGGAGATTTACCCCACAACAATCTCAATGCTGGATTTAGAAGAACACTCAGACACAACAGTAATTTGATGCAAAGAAGGAAAAGGAAACTTTCAAAGAAGCAAAGAAGGAATTTTTGAAGGAGAATTAAGCCTCCACAACAAATATTGCGCTGATGTATGATACTCCTATTTTTGATATGCTTCAGTCTTTGGATCACACTTACAAAGGAAAGAAAACAGAGAAAGTAAGTAACTTAAATAATTTTCTAGAATCTTTCTTTAAATTACTTAATGATAAGAATGCCATGGATTTGTTTAAAAATATGCTTGATAAATATAGCATAGAATAAGGGGTAGGAACAGAACCTAAGAAGATTAATCAGGTCCATAAAAAGAAAAGAACTAGTAGAGAGTTTAGATTGAATGGAAATATGGGAGACTTTAGTATGGGAAATGTTATCCTAGAGTTAGGATCATATGTCAACATATTTCCAAAGAATACTTGGGAAGCAATGGGAGAACCTACACTAGGGTATTCCAATATCCAATTGAAGTTAGAAAACCAGCAAAGAGTGATTCACATAAGTAGATTGAAGAATACAACATTCGATTTAGATGGTGTATGCACCATAACATATTTTGAAGTAATGGATATTGTGGATGGGTCTATACCATTTCCAACACTATTGAGAATTGATTGGGCCTCTGAAAATCAGGACATAATTAACTTGAAGACTAGAAAGATGATATTTGAAGCCGGGAACTTTAGGGTAGTATCACCGTTAGATCCCTCAGATTGCGAAAGATATGT
Organism: Picea mariana; assembly: GCA_032191745.1. NCBI lineage: Eukaryota > Viridiplantae > Streptophyta > Pinopsida > Pinales > Pinaceae > Picea > Picea mariana. The sequence goes on from JASDQU010438575.1 coordinate 42,992, forward strand.
ATAACTTGTGCCTAACAGTGTTCTAGAGGATGATGTCAACCAGTTGTATAGGAATACTACGCGAGAGGAAGACTATGTGAATCCAACTGTAGATGGGGTACTCAGTTGGAGGAGTATCAATTCCAATAGGTCAGACTCGAATGCTGGAGTAGAAAAATGGAAGAAAATATTGCATGAAGTCTCTACTAGGAGGTGTGCCATAGTTACACGCACAGTAAGATGGGTTGGGACAGAATTAAGATGGTTTCCCACATTTACTGAAGAGGAAAATTTAGAAAACTTCCTGATAGAATTTTAATCGGAGGTGTTGGATAGTCAGAGATTACTAGTGTTGGATATATCACTAAGGGACACACCACATGATGGTGGAGTGTGCATAAGGAGGAAATTCAGGACTGGTATCAGTTTAAGATATTGATGCACATAAGATTTGGTAGGAGTTAGCAGGATAGACCCTTACAAAAGTATGATGGAAGAGGGAACCCAAGACATCATATAAATGATTGTGTCACTAACTGGATATTGGTACCACCAAGAGAATGGATGCATTACTTTATTCATACGTTAGAGGGAATACGAAGTAATTGGTACAAGGAACATGAACTGTGTGGAGAAATTGTGAGTTGGGGCGCAGTGAAACAAAAAATTATTAAGACCTTTTCATTTGAAAGTGAAAATCCATGGGTGGATCTGGCATTACAAATCATAAAAAGGAAGATATTTGAAGAATATGGGGTATATACAGTGACAATAGATAGAGACTACATGAAAGAAACACTTGAATATTTAGTTTATTGTTATCAGTTTGTAGAGGATGAAGAAGTAGAAGACAACCCACATGACATACAAATAATAGAAGGGGAAGGAGAAAGAGGATTAGAAGGACCTCAATTACAATCAGAATAATTTATTACACCAATGAGGATTAATAAGGTAAATAATGGGAAGGAAGAGAAACCCAAGACAACCAACATTAGAGACTATTGGGATAGTGAGACAATGGAAAAGATAATTGAATTATTGCATGAATACAATAACATATTCCCAGCCACATTTTTAGATATGAAAGCGGTAGCAGGAGAAATTGGAGAGATGAAGATACTCCTTAGACCAGATGAAAGACCAGTAAGACAGAGACCATACAGATTGAACCCCATATATAAGAAGGAGGTTAAGGCAGAACTTGACAGAATTATAGAATTAGGAATCATAGAGATTGTGGAAGAATCGGAGTGGATTAGTCCAATGGTGGTCCATGAAAAGAAGACTGGAGAGATTAGGATATGTGTGGATCTAAGAAATTTAAATGATGCATGCCTAAATTATCCTTTCCCTACTCCATTTACAGATGATTTTTTAGAGAATATGGGAGGACACGAAGTATACTCCTTCACAAATGGATTTTCAAGGTACCATTAGATCAAAAATTCTCTGGAGGACAGGTACAAAACCACATTTGCAACAGAGTGGGGGTAATATCAATATACAGTAATGCCATTTGGTTTAAAGAATGCACCAACAATATTTTCTAGAGTATTAGCAACTGCATTTAAGGATTTTATACATAAGTTTTTAGAAGTTTATTTGGATGACCATGTAGAAATTTTGGGGTTAATGTTAGAAAGATGTAGGCAACGTCATATTTCCTTGAACATTAAGAAATGTATATTCAGTACGCCATTTTTCATCCTACTTGGACACATTGTATACAAACAGGGCTTGATAGTAGACCCTGCAAATATTGTTTTTATTGTCAATTTACCACCACCAAAGTTAGTGTGCCAGTTGAGAGAAACTTTGGGACACACAGGGTACTACGGGAAATTCATAAAGGTATATGCAAAGATTATTGTGCCCATGGAAAAGTTACTAAAGAAAGACATCAGGTTTCAATGGAATGATGAATGCCAAGAGAGCTTGGACATATTGAAAGAGAAGATGGTGACAACAACAATTTTGAGCTTCCCATATTGGACAAAGGAATCTCATGTGCATGTGGATGCTTCATCCATTGCACTTGAAGAATTTTTGGCACAACTAGGTGAAGGAGACATTGATCACCCAATATCTTTTTCTAGTACAAAGTTATCTGATTCTGAGAAGAACTATAATAATACAGAAAGGGAAGGTTTGGCTATGGTATATGCCTTACATAAGTTCAGACATTATTTATTGGGTCAACATTTTAAGACATTTACAGATCATTCCGCTTTGAAGTATCTAGTTAATAAGATAGTGTTGGGGTAAATTATCTATAGATGGTTGTTATTGTTTCAGGAATAGGATTTTGAAATCATAGTAAAATCAAGGAAGTTGAATGCAGGACCAGATCATCTATCAAGAATTACTAATGGAGAGGAGCCAAAGAACTTGGACGAGAATTTTCTTGATGCTAACATATTTTCTCTTCATATTGTTGATGATTATTTTGCTGACATTGTTGGTTTTTTTAGCATAGGAATGGCTCCTAAGGATTTTACTGTCACACAGAAAAAACAGTTGGTAGTGCGCACTGCAGACTATCAGCTGATTGCAGTTCATTTATACAAGTTAGGTGTAGATGGAATTCTGAGAAGATGTGTGATGGAGCATGAATGCTCCATGGTGTTAGAAGAATCACATGAAGGAATAACTGGAGGGAATTATGAAGGAAATACTGCAAAACAGAAGGTGTTTCACGTGGGATTATGGTGGCCTACAGTACATAAGGATGCAATGGAATACTGTTAGACCTATGATGTCTGTCAAAGGGTGGGAAAACCATCTAGAAGGGATAAAATTCCACTTATGCCCCAAGTAACTTTACAGGTTTTTGATAAATGGGATGTGGATTTCATTGGAACCATTAATCTATTAGCAAGGAGGTCATGAGCCATATGCATCATCACTGTGATAGAATATTTAACCAAATGGTCATAAGCATCCCCAGTGAAGGAATGCAGTGCAGAAACTGTAGCTCAGGTTCTGTTTGAGAACGTGGTGACCAGATTTGGATGTCCTAGAATTTTTTTAAGTGATTAGGGAACTCATTTTATTAATAGTACATCCAGAGAAATGATAGAAGAATTCAAGATACATCATCAGAAGATCACACCTTACCATCCCCGGGAAAATTGTACAATGGAAGCTTTTAACAAGATTCTAGAGAATGTATTGACAAATATTTGCAATGTCAATAGGGATGATTGGAATTTGAAGGTATCAGTAGTATTATGGGCTTACAGGAATACATGAAAGAAGCTTATAGGACATACACCATTCAAACTGGTGTATCGGAAGGAAGTAGTGGTTCCATTGGATTATTTAATACCTAGTATGCACATTACAACAATCACCAACATGACAAAAGAAGGTGTTGCACAACAAATATTGGATCAGTTGATGGTGTTGTAAGAAGATAGAATCTTAGCAAGATTCCACCAAGAAGTACATAAATCAAAGGAAAAAGCTTGGCATGATAGACACATAAAGAAGAAAATATTTAAGGAAGGAGATCTAGTTCTCCTCTATGACAACAGGTATTTACAGAACCTTGGGAAATTCAAGATGCATTGGTTAGGGCCTTATCAAGTAGAGGTTATCACAAATGGAGGTGTTGTGCAACTGAAATAACTTTGTAGGAAATAATCTCATAGAACTAGTGAATGACGGTCGATTGAAGTTGTATCAAGACAATCGACCTAACAACCTGAGGTAAAAATAGAAAGAGGAGGTATGATTGTACATATTGTATATAGTAGATGTTAGAAGAGAAAGGAAAAAATACATAAAAAGAAGAAATGTAACAAAAGACAAACATATAGGAGAAAATTAGAGGTTTTGATATAATAGAATTGTTAGAGTTAACAGTGTGCCATAGAAAAACCAGTGTCGAAAAACACAACATGCAGAGAAATATTTGACAAGTACAAAAGTGGAGCGAGCAGGAAAAAGTGAAAAATTGGCAATTGTCAATGCAGAACAGTTGTCATTTCGTCATCCTGCTATAAAGTCAAAAAAAGAGGGAAATATATCCATTTGTTTTCTTTTCGCTAAGGAGAAGAGCGAAGAGTGAGAGTTGAGCACGACAGAGTGTCGAGTGTGAACAATAAGTAGATATTTGTGGTCGGTAGCTTGAATTTCACCAGAATGTCACCATCGAGAGTTGGAGCATTGAGCAGGATTGAGAGAAACACGAGAAGTAGCGCTCGGGTGACACAAACAGGAACGCAGGGGATGCCCACGGTCGTGGATGTGGACGATATTCACACATTGAAGTATGAGCCTACTAACATGAATGTGGAGGAGGAACAAAACCCAACACAGGAGGTCAGGCAGTCAGAGGAGGACACAGAGAGAACAAAATCTAATATGTTGAGGGGAAAAGGGACGCAACATAATGAATAAGCCATGGTTTTAGCACAACAAGGCCTAGAGAAAAAAACATAGCACTAGGGCATACCAAAGGTTGGGGTGTCGTCCTCACAAGGGAAGAAAAAGGCATGAGCTGAGAGCAGTGCGCAAGGAATATCGCACACACAAGAGGAATTGGCAATTGTAATGCCAAAAGTCCCCAAGGGAGTGAAGGCCAATGAGGAAATGGTGGGAGGGGTAGATACCATCAAATAATTTGACCATGACATGGTTGATGCAACAAATTTCCCAGACTTGGTGCCACACAATTGTTTGGATAGCAAGGGAAAGAGCCCATCAGGCGCGCCACTGTTGGAACCTGTGCAGTGGATTCTAAGACTATACAACACAGGAATTATGAATTTACTAGATATACCGCACTTCCAGAGCGGTAAACACATCAATGGATGTGTTAAGAAAATCCTAGCAAGGGTGCATGGATGAATTCTATGGATGGATAGATCGATTCCTATCAACGTCGATTTGATCCAAGAAATCACGGGACTACCCATGGATGGGGAGAATCCAGAGAAGTATTTAGAATATAAACAAAATAAAAATCCATCTTCGTCGAAATCAAGGAAAAGTATGGCACAAAGAGAGGTAACAAAGGAATGAGGATCAATGACATTAATGATCCTGTGACAAGGTTTGAAACATGGTTGTTATGTTGCAAGTTAATGTGAAAGTGCATAAAGGAGGAAGTACCAACAGGAGTGGTAGCAGCTGCAATGTAATGCGTGGAGGGGAGCTCGATGAGATGGGCTCCTTATCTACTGAATCATTTATTGGAGGATTGCAAGGACATGAAGGATTGGGTATCTGAGTTCCACTACTCATGGTTACTCACTCTCATTGCATTAGTAGGATGGAAAGAACAACATACAACATGTTTCTTCAAAAGACAGGAAAGTTTGGTGCAACCCACTATATGTCCCTTCGAAGCACAACAAATCCCAAGGAAAAGAAAATCAACAACAATTTATTCACATTCTACTTAACAGATATCCATAGCAAGTTGATAGATACATGGAGGATTTCCCCACAAATTGTCCAGGAGTTTGGACAGATAGCGAATTTCCAAGAATCGTGCCATAGCATGTGTTTACAGGAAAAGAGGGATCCAACCAAGGATTTTCTACAGTTGAACTACTACGTGACAACGCAGAACATCTATATGGAGGTCAAGGAGTGGCCTAAGGAGTGGAAAGTGACAATGATCCCAAAAACAGATCCCATAGTACAGACTCAAACGCACGTTAGAACAGTCCCCACACAACAGACAGACAAGAATGGTGCTAGTAAGAAGAAGAAGACGACATAAGGTTCAGTGGGGACAAGCATCCACATTCAAAATAAAACCAGGACATGAAATAAATCATAGCAGGGTTCTACAAGGAATCCACCACACACAGAGCATGCACCAAGGGAAACAATAGAGAAGGTGCACACAGAAGATGTACAAATGAAGGAACAAGATATATCTATGGAGGAAGAAATGGTGTAGGATACAGGCATGGATCCACATATTCCAGAGGCATCTGATCCATCAGATTCCCAAAGAAAGAGAATAGGGGAGAAAGCAAGTGGATCCAGGAAGAAGGTGAAGGCCCACATAAAACCAATGGAAACATCACTGACAATAGATGATGTGGAGCTGATAGCCACGAAAATGGAAGATCGACTGTCAGAGGTGTGGGAAAATGTTGAAAATAACAGGGATTCAATTCTAAAGAAAGTACAGTAGGTAAAAACTGCATTGGAGAAGTTGAGGATCAGGGTAGAGAAACAACAGAAGGAGAAACCAATGCCCACTAGAGAAGGAGCACGTGTTGGAGAAACAGTGCAAATCATGGCACAGGGGAGTGTAAACTTTATTATAACTACTGAGATTTTGTTTATCAATGAGGAGACAACACAGAAACCCCTAAAGGACATTGAGACATCGGACTTGGAATTTCCCAATATTCCTACAAAGGCGTTGTATAAATTACAGGTTAGCGTCGTGTAGGAGATTTAGTCCAGAGAAAGGTCTGACGTGACAAATTTACAGATAGCGCAGGAGGAGAATATCATACTGAAGGAAGTCATCAGCCAAGAAGGGAAGGAGAAAAATATGGCACAATAAAAAGTGGACGAGATGGAGAACCAAATACATGTAGTATTTCAAGCCATCTCATATAGCGTAGAATCAGAGGGAGCATCTTTGAAAGAGAAGATGATAAATATAGCATAGAATTTGCAACAATATACAGACCAGATCAAGGAAATGAAGGAGTGCACAGTACCTACTAATCCTCTAGAAGTCAGAGCACAAAGAGAGTAAGATGTGACAACATATGTAGAGAACGTCACGTAGAACATACATAGAATGAAAAATTGTTGGAGAAGAGCACCCAACTATGGACACAACTATTAGAGGATGGGAGCCTACAAGCACTACAAGGGTAGGAAGATAAATTGCATGTAGAAATGGAATATGTCAAGAAGCGATAGAGGACAATGTCACTGCCAGAGAATATCAATATTTCCACAGAAATGAAGAACCTACAGGCAGAGGAAAAAGCAGTGCAGGCACAGAAAATCGCAAGATAGGCTCACTTGGAGCCCCTGCAGGATAAGGCAGAGCAGCTAGTCATGGAGATCGATGCAGCAAAATTGAGCATAGAGAAGATAGTAATGGAGGGGGGAGAGATATTAATACCTCCATTCACTGTGCAGGTGGTAGAAGCCATGAAAGAGAAGAGCATCCAAGCGCAGGAGCAATGCCAGGGGATAACAGAAATGTAAAAAGCATTGACACATGAAATGAAAGATGATGGAGCCTGTGAGCGACTCGGGATGAGTCATGATGTTAGTGTTGGGACCCTATTGGCATAGGCTAGTTTTTGGAAAATTGAAGAATTTTTGAAGGAATCAGAGTAGCGCCAAAAAACAGGGGAGCGTGCCGAAAATAGAAGAAAAGAAGCACTGAGAAAATTAGTTAGAAAGTGAACAAGCACCGACTTCGAGAAATGGTTGGATCGAGGACAAGCCATGAATGAGTCGGATGGAAAGTGGAAAAACCTAATCATGTTAGGGTTAGATTTTTTGTAAGGGCTTTGTCCCAGTTTTGTATAAGTAGAATGTATTAGGACCATGAAAGGATTGGAAGCTCAGGATGTTCGAGTGTGTAGGTATTGTCGATATTGTAGTAGATCTTCTTATGAGTAAGAGGTTTGGCGGAGAGACCATGACGATCTGTGGAAATCAGGTATAATGAAGGAAGTATTGTATAGTGCACAACATTGCAATTTTACATGGAGATGAATAAAGAGCCTAACGAAAAATCTTTGTGGATGTAGCCCCAGAGGGGGGTGAACCACGATATATCTGTGGTTTTGTGTGACTGTATGAAATGTTTTTTATTCCATTTACTTTCATAAGTTTTTATGATGAATATGTTATATGATAGAGGAATGAACACTACGTAGTAAGGATAAGCTAATGGAATATGTAGAATAGCACTAAATAAATGAATGTTATAACTAGTGTTTAGATTAGAATATTGGGTTATAGTATATGAATGTCTATAACTGAATGCATACTATTATAATAAATACCGGAAGTTCTATTGGATTATTAGTGGTAATGGTTTGAACTAGGATCTAATGGGAGTTCGAAGATTGACAGTGAGTAGATCCATTTCCAGTGAGAGAGAAATACACATCCCATCCCAAGGTTGCATACATCTGAGTCCTACCGCCACCCATAGAATCCATCTTGGGTGAGACTTCGCGGTGCACTCTATGCACTGTGTTTCCTTCCAGTATCCATAAGGGTCAATGGTAGAATGGTTTGCTGGTAATATTGTAGTCAGAACTTGGTTCAACCCATAGTCAATCTAACACCACATAGACCTTGGGATCTACGGCCTCTGTTTCTTCGCAACTTTGGTGTTCAGGGTTTCATGATGTAATCATTTCCTTACTCCCAGATCTAATCAAAGACAAATTGACCATGGGGTATATCCAATGGTCACAAGTGGTCCCGAAGCTCCCTTAGATCGATGACTCTCATTATTTCATAATTTCAGAGCTTATCGACACACCACACCTCAAATCCCTTGGAGTACCAAGTCTCTGGACTAAAGGATCTGACACCACGCGTCCCTCACCTATCAATGGCAAAGATTTACTTTGTTGTTCACGAATTTGGGAATCTTCACACTTTGAAGACTCTTGGATAAGTTCCTCCGAAGTGTCGAGTCCCCTGACTATGAGATCTCTTACCACATGGATCAAACGGGTAATTTCCAAAGATGACACATGGAAAGGAAGAGAGGACATGTGGCCCCTTTAGTGGGTGACATGTGTCACATGTTAATGGACCTATAGAGTCTGCGAAATGCCTGAATCTAGGTGACATGTGGCATGTTGATCATGGTTCCATGTCACCCTAGATGATTTCTCTGGGCTATGTTACTCCAAGATAATAGTATTCTAACATCCCTCATATCTCATGGTCGATATCTGACCACGTAGATCCATATATCTACAACTCGCGTTACTTCAAGAATTCAAGATTCGAGATTTTTGTTATGCAAACTCCTTGTGAATCCTGAAGTTGGTCAGGGTTGGGATGAACTTAGTCCAAATACAATAGTTAGGATCTATCCATGTAGACCCACAGATCTATGATTGTCGTGGCTTCGGGAATTTAGTCTTTGACCCTTCGGGAGTTCCTCTTCCCGTTGACATAATGACTCAAAACTGTTGAAGTGCCACTCTTCGAACCGTGGGATCTGGCAACATTTATCCCTTCCGATGGATGGTCTCAATTCGCTTTAGACTTTGGGGCTTTATAGGATTTGTCTCCCTTACGAAGAATACACAATTTGTCCAAACTCATGAAGACTGAAGGAGTCAAGGAATTAACACCTACGCTCCCTCTCCAAATCAAACGGTTGTGATCAAACTTGGATATTCCCAAACAGATCTCATCTTCTTGTCTTCCAAATGAAAGGATATTCTCCTTCGAGACTTAACTCTCACTATCCTTCCTAAGCTTAACATACTCCTCCCAAGAGACTCAAAGAAGCTAGGAGAGTTGACAAGCATACGAAAAACTATGCCCAAGGTCGACGAACTCACAGTTCATCTTCTTAAACTTGAGCCACTACAGGGCTCGAGCATTTATGTGCACAAACCATATGGTTCCTTACTTGCTAAAATACACTATCAGGCAAAGATAAGGGACACGGTCTAATCATCAAGAAAACACGCACAGACATGAAACATTTATAGGATATTCAACTTTAATTTACAGTTACAGTTCAAATACATAGGATATGAGAATACTTATGTATTTCATATTATGGCCAAGGAACTGACTGTGGGTGTGCACCTTTCCACCCAACCACAGGCTCAAAGCAATTCACTCTTAGCACTCTCGCCACCCCTATGCCAAGCCATGATATCACTATGGAACATTAAAAATTTCTCAAGGATTCCTTCTCAATCACGATCCCTGCGATTTTTATCATATGCCTCCTCGACATCAAGCTCGCAGTCTCTTGCTCAGTTTTCACTCTTCTGTAAGTTCTGAGATATCTTTTTCATTTTGTTTTCTCCAAGAACTAGAACATCTTATCAAGCTTTCATTTCCTCTTCTCATCTGGAGAGCCTCATCCCCTCTCCCTTCCCATGTGTCTTCTCTCGTCTCCTCCTCGAGAAGGTTATGGAACTATCATGTTCCTTCTGTTAGAAAGAAACTTGGGTTAGTTTGGGTCTATAGTACTCTGTGGTACTTCCGGTTAACACTCTCCTATATCCTCAACCAGGCCATGCTTCCATTCATGGGTGTGGTTGATTATCCAACCACTAGTCCTTCCTTCATTAGTTGATTCCTCTCCTTGGGATCTCGATGAGGCTTATTATCTCAGCAAAAGGGAATTTGGGTCATTTGAAATAATGAACCCTATCCAAAGCTTCCTCACCCTTTCCTCTAGTGATATCATGGCCAGTACTTCAAGGCTTCACCCCCATAGTCAATTATTGGCAATTCAAACAATAATAGATTTACATTGTTCCCATGCCATAGCATGGTGATCATAATTAATGATTAATTGCAATATGGGGGAAACATAGGTATTACAATATCATCCCCCTTAAAAGGAACACCATCCTCGGTGTTTTTTCTCAGTAACACCGGTCATGCCTTTCTCATTCACTTGCTTCAGAATTATTGACCCTCTTTCTTGGTCAGGTCCTTTTCAGACTCTTGGCCTTCATCACCTGTCTTCAATAATCTTGGACAAAAATCACATCAATCATATATTTCATGCGTAAACATGTTATTGTTGCATAAAAGTCAATAAAATTTCATAACTTAGCACAATACTCATCTGTGCAGTTTGTGGATTTGTATCCACATGGATGTTTGGTTTTCTTGGCTCACTATTTTTTCTAGACATACCCATTGTTTGCATGATCCCAATCAATATTTTATAAGAATTATGAAAGTCTCCTCTTCCTTATGGCCACTCACCTTCTAGGCCTAGTCTTAGGCATTCCCTTCTCTACTATACAGTTTCTTGGGTGATCCATCTTGCCTTGCCAAGGCTTTCTCACACAATAATAATTTCAGAGACCTCATTGAGCCTTACATTCAAGGTGCTCCTCATACTTTCTCTGTCAAGACGTCCTTCCAGCTTTTGTTGCCACAACACAACATATTCTAGGTGATCATGGATTACCACAAGGTTCTCATGTCCCAAACAATAGCCTTTTCATGTTTTCCAGCTTGACAACCTTCATCTGTCCTCCCTAGACATATATTTTTCATCTCACCTATATATCACATGTATACAAAATTATGAGAAATTATCATCAATTTCAAATTCAGAATTTTCTTGCAAATTTGTTACCCACAGATTTCCACATTCCCCATTTATTTTTAGATATGTTTTGCATAGGAACCAGATTCATAAGTATGGGACTTTCCTTCCCATAGAAGTTTATATCAACAAACAATTGGTCTTTCTTATGGGCTTACATCATTGCCATATCCAAGACCCTTTTTCCCCCTACATCTTCAACATTCCTCGGCTAAAAAAATTGTTAGTTTTCATGCACATTATATTTTCAAATGATGCAGACTAATAGTCCAAGTCATTTTAATCTATTCCAGGGTACAAAGAAAAGAAAAGGAAATATGATTATTTATGTAATAATCCTTTAAACATACTTAATTTTCCAAATACAATTCAAATATTAAATTCCTTTAATCAATGTGCCAATATTCATGGCCACATTCATACTCAATGCACCCTTACATTGATATCCAAGATGCCACACTTGGTGACAATAACTCTTCTATGGTGTGTTGGAGTTTAACCAACCTATTCACCATATGTATTATTCTTTATTGTTCACTCTTATAGTAGGACTATGCTTCCTGCTACAGGTTGATCACGGTCCCAAATCAACACACATGAAACTAAATGTTTCTCTTGAATGCACCCAATCATTCTTCCTTCATTAGTAACCAGGGTGCTAACACTCATGGCCACCCAATTTTCTCTTTTATTTAACACCTATACAATGTAAGTAAAATATTGGAAGGCCCTCCTTCCTCAATGGAAAATCCATTGTGTACCCTTTATGCAAACCTACATTTCCTCGAAGCAATTCTATGCAATGTGCTAAGTATGACCACCTTTATTCCACAATATCCCTATATTAGTCATTGTACCTATGGTACTCTTTACTTATGCATTTTCTTGCAAGTATTTTAACTCATCCTTGACTCGCATAGACTTCCTCTCTTTATTGTTCAGATTCTTCCTTCCTGAATCTTACCCTTCTTGGGTAGTAATGGCATACAACATCCACTCAAAATTATTTGCATATCATTAGGATAATGAAATCTTTTCATAAGGGAATCCTACCAATTCCCTTCATACATAATTCCACATAGGTATGAACATTCTTCTACCTTCTCTATCTTGTATCACCCTCTTAGATATTACCTCATCAATGGTGCTTTGTGGGGACTTTTAAAGTCCCTTCAACAATTTTTTAACAACAACCTCCTCATAGTTATCCTTTGCTTGAGGTTGTCCATCATTTGCAACTATCTTTCTCAATGGCTCCAATTCCTCTCTACCCATGTCATCCATCATGAATATATATTAGTTGTTAGGTAAAATAAAAATGCATGTATCATAGTATTTTAGTCAATAAAACATTTTTAGATATTTCCTAATATATCTTTATGCACTTCATTACATTATTCTTAATGTTTTCATGAGTGCAACACAACAATTCTCAATTGTTTCTACAGTCATACAACCATCATCCCTATGGTTTCAAAAATTTACCTTTCATTAGCACACTAGTTTCTCATCCTAGAGAAAACATAATATACAACAAGAAAGGACTTAAGAGCTCTTCCCTTTTCCAACTCCTTCTACACATCCTAGGACTTTCAATCCAACTAGGTTATTTTCCAAGGCCTTACTGCCTTTGTTTAATATGGCTTCAACCAATCCTATTCATTCAAACTTGCTTACTTACTTATTCTCCTTTATCCATCTACACTTTTTCTTCATATTTTCTCATCTAAGACCTGCAATTCTGTTAAACGATCCATAGTTCTTAGGGTGAGAAAAGTGTTCCTCCTTTTCTCCTTCTTTTCTTATGCAATATACTTCTTATTGTGATCTTCCTTTTCTTTTCCTTGAGCAGCCTCAGTTAGTATCACCCTAACTCTTAGGATACATCAACAGGATTTAATAGCAAACATTTTGTTCATAATGAGCCATGACCTTGTGCACATTGCATATTACCATTCGGTTATCAGAATGGTCTACACCCATGGGTTAGTTTTCCACTCATATATTTTGTTTTAGAATGTAATCCATGATTCTGATATAAATAGGCTTGTATCCCACTTCTCAATTCTCAACAGTCATTAAGGTGTTCAATATGTTCTCCCGAGAGAGTCTTCACATAGTTATTCCATAGGGAACTCCTTCAGCGTGCAACTTCCTTATTGCATATCATTCTCTATTTGTGATGGTCTCGACCTTGAGTTAGCTTTAGTTGTTTACCAAATATTCCATCGGGAATATAAACATGCATCTTTGTTATGCATCCATATTATTTGTCCACACATATTCCTTGTTTTTCTAACTTACATCCATGATGCACTTAACCACATGCATAATCATAATTCATTTAACTTATGATCATTCACAATTGTTCTCATGCAGTCCTTAAAGGCTTAATCATGTTTCCTTTTGTCATGATTGTTATAACCCTAAATTGCACCACACACGCTTACCTGGCATCAAACCAACTCATATCCCTTCATTGCCAAAACATCTGTTGAACAACTCATTGGAAATCCTCTTGGGTCAAGGCCCACGCCCCCTAACCCATTATTGCATGCGTGTACATGCTGGCTGGCTCACTACAGCCCACGTGTACCTAACAAAGCACAAAAAGAGGAAAGTTGCCGATGGAACAAAAAGATATGGGTCAGTTAACTAAAACTCCCGGCCATGCATGGCCGAGGGTTCATCCAAAACCCTAGCTCCTTCTAGCCTATAAAAGAAGGGGTAGGGTTACCATTTGGAGGAGGAAAAAATATAGCGAAGAAACTCTTCCCATTTACGTAATCCGTTGTCCCAACCCTTTAGCCTTTCCTCATGCCAAAGGAGATTTAATGCAAAGTAGTTGGAGGACAGAAAAAGAGGAGCCCATGATCAGGTTCAAGGAGTGGTGGCCGGTCTCAACTTTGATTGTAAGTTGATTCATTTTCAGTAATAAAAAGAATACTTTTCCTGTCCCAATGTATGAATTGTCTATGATTTGATGAATTTATGCTTGATTTCTAACCCTTGAGTAGAGAAGTAGCATGCATGCATAGTTGGTATTTTCCTTTATTGCAGGTTATCTATGGAAGGAGCAATGCAAGCAAGTGGTCAAAGCGCAACAGAGGATCTACATCGAACATTGGTAAAAAGGTTAGTGGTTCTCTTCATGCATTTACTGTGAAAGAGGGGTTTTAATCTTGGGTTGTAGGTTAAAAAGTAATTTATTTTCGGTCAAATTCTGCATGCAAGTCTGACCCTAGTTTGCTAGTCGATAGGGTATTTTTCCCAACAACAGAGTTGACGACCGTACTGGGGAATATACTCTTTAGGGTTTCTAGATCTTTTCAAAGTTTTTGGGTAGTTTAAAAGATTAGATTTTTTTCTTTTCTTTGCCTGCCTTTTTTCTGTAAGGTCTGAGCTAGCAGGGATCCTAGTTCTTTATACCAGTTTTCCCTGACTATTGCTTGATGGTAGTTTTTGGGACACACAGAGGTACACACGGCCTGTAGAAGGCCTGCACGCATGTGCCCGCGCCCTATCCTCTTACAGCCCGCGTGTGAACGCTAGATGTAGGGATAACAGTAGCGTGTAGGAGTTCAGAGAACTTTAGAGGCAGTCCACCTCTTCCCTGTCAGAATTATACATTCTCAGGGGGTTTTCTGGAATCCTGTCTGGGTCTTGCTGGTTCACAGTCCTGTCTCAGATTGCTTTTTTCGCCTTATTATTCCTTGCATTATTTTTTCTTTTTCTATTAGAAAGAGCATCCAAGCCTTCAAGGGACCCTGGTTATCAATACCAGAGGCCTCTTCCTGGTCTAGACTGCCTGTTTTCATTTTTTGTCTTAAGATTTAGACATACACACGGCCTGTACAAGGTCAGCCCACGTGTACACGTGTCCTGTTTCAGCTCAGCACGCATTCGCATGCATGCTGTTTTAGTGACAGTATCGTGCTTGAAAGGCTACTTTTTGTTCAGGTTGGGGCATCCATCCCCTCCTTTGATGAGAAGTATTCCTCTCAGGTGTTTGATTCTAGGGTTGAACAGTCAGTAGGTTAGGTCATCTTACCCTTAGCCTGCTTTTTCTCAGTTGATAGTTGAACAGAAAATGTAAAAAAAAATATTTTGCTTTATGGTTTTTAGGCAAGCGTAAGAGTCTTTGTTTTCTTTATTGCCATTGTGTGCCTTTACTCTGATTCTTTGTGATCTGCACTTTAAGCTATAATTTTTCTTTCTTGGTTTTGTGCTTGTCGGTATTTTCCCTTTGTTGCTTTATTAGCACTTAAATAAAATAAAAAAACAACCTCTTCTCATTTTCTTCTTTGTTTGAAGAGTGTGCTTCTGCATCATTAGCTAGGGATAAGTCTTTCATTTCATAAGTTTTTGCAGTGCATTTAGAGCGTAAGTAGCTCATAGTCGAGCGAAATTCCTTTAAGTTCACTGTATAAAATCTTAGAAAAATTGAAAAGAAAAAGAAATCTTTCTTTGTGAAAAGTTGCTGAAAATTTTGCATTTAGTAAAAGTCTTTTGTTTCCAGTTTTTTTTTAATTCATTTTTTCTTTCATCTTTACAGACCATCAGTTTCACCTTCATACCCCTTGACATAAGAAAAAGCCTTAAAAGCAACGATAATTTAAAATCTATTAGACTTTTTGTTTGTAGGGTTTACAAACCAGTTCAGGACTAGGGCGTTGGATTAGGTTGGAGAGGAAACTCTCCAAGGCCATTCAAAACCAAACATTAGAGTCTGTGATAGGGAGTGTAGAAGTCCAGTTTCGTGGAAGTTATCCGGGACCCCCCTCTAACACAGGGGATAAACACGAGGTCGCGTGCAAAAAGGTAGCGGAGATAACCCCTCCAAAGCCGGACCAATCGTAGTGGAGAACACATATCGAGGGCTTGTTTTGGGATTCCGTCGTTTGCATTTGCCATGGGGCTTCGTGGGTCTCAAATCTATTCGAGGTCCTCAGTTGTCTTTCAGACCATTTTTTCTCGATACCCTTGAGAGGTTTCGGGCTTGATACCCTACTCATTGTGGTCTACCCGACTTTCAACTGTACCCGCCTGGTGATTGTTCGCGTGTTGGCAACCTAGTTGCCAATATTTGTTAGGGACATACACGGGTGACTGCAGGGGTATACTGTGGTACCTAGGACAGACATTGGACCATGATTTGTAGAGTATACCCAGAGGGTGCTTCCGTGTTTGAGTTTCACTTGCACCGGTAAGTTGCTCTAGTGTTGGTTGTTGTAACTGTTCTTCCAACTAGTTTAGTGATTGCTTGTCTTATCTTTTAGGGGATTCTTTTTAGTGTGTGTTACTTTTGAATGTGTAGAATACCTTAGCATGTCTTGGATATTTTCACACAGTGGAGGATCTTGAGCTCCGCTGGTCATGAAGGCTTCTGGGCCTGCCATCGATAACACTAGAGCCACCCCCGCCACCATTGAGGCAGAACCTAGACCAACAAGGGTCTTTCAAAGCCACCAGGTTACAAACCTTTGTGCCCGAACAACTCCTGGAAGAATCAACCATAAATCTTGGCTTGGTTGAAACCCCAACCACTAATACCTGGCCACCGGTTATTGTACCAATCCAATTTTACGAAATCCTGTCAGTGTCTACACAGTTATGGAAACAAATGCTGTTACTTCTTCTGGGAATTCTTCCATTCCCACCACAGTTGCTACCACAGGAGAAGCATCTCCTAACTTACCATCATCGGTCCGAGCCACCATGGTCTCGGCCGCAACTACATTGCATAGTGGACTGATCCTTTCTATGGCGGCGGCCACAACCCCCTTCACACCTAGTGCGACAGGCCCTCCGTTCTCATACGGTATGCCTAGTTTACGTACAAGTCCTGCACTCACTTACTCAACTTTACAGACTTTGGGTCTGGGGGCAGGGAGCTCTAACCCTCCTCCGCAAGGTCAACTTGGGGGCACTCCTGTCCCTTTTAACGCTTTTCCTTACACTGGACGTCATATCCCTCCTTCGTCCCCTTCGCTTGGTGGTCCGCATCAGCAATCCACCGGCCAACCTGCACACACTAGTTTATTTGGAGCTGGGAGTCAAGGAACATCTGCACACACTATGCCGGTAGGTTCGTCACCATTTGTTTGGAACGAGACATTTGGTAACAACACTTTCGCATCCACCGCTTTCCCGTCTGGGGGCACTCACATTTTTGGACAGTCTACTCCTGCGCAGGGTACTATTCCTGCACAGGGGGCACATATAGCAGGACCTTGGAACTCAGGACAAGGATCCATTCCCTCCTCTGGAATGCCATTTTGGGGTAATACTTTCCACAGTCAATGGAACCCTGGACAGACTACTATGCCTCTCCCATCAGGACCGGCATGGGGTAATCCTTCCCAAAGTCCTTCAAACACGATGCATGCCCAACACCCTATGTCCTTTATGGGAAATTAGCCGATGATTTCTCCACAGATGCAAAATCCTTATGCTATTCAGGGCCATGGTTTCTACTAGAATCCAAGCCAGCAGCCAAACTTTTCCTGGCAACCTGGTGCACGTCAAACTCCAGGACCCTTTTTCCTAGGTTATCAGCAGCAACCCAAACTACCATTCCTGGCAACTTTACACTTGCCAGATTTGAAAAGGTTGTTAAATGATCCTATTTGTCACGATCCACGTTGGCCTCCTATGCCAACGAAGTTGCCTTCAGATAGTCCAAAGTTTGAGGCCAAGCCTAATGAAGATCTAGGTGATCATGTGACTACCTTCCATCTTTGGTGTTCATCTAACTCATTGAAAGATGACTCCATACAGTTGCGATTGTTTCAATGTACTCTTATCGGGAGTGCCGCGAAATGGTACATCGAGCTTGACCACTCAAGATACTCTTCTTTTGGAGAACTGGCGATGGCATTCCTTAACCATTTCCAATTACCTGTGAGATATGACGCTGGCACAAAGTTGCTCGCCAATTTCGAACAGACAACCACGAACCATATCTCTGATCATATCCGAGAGTGGAGATGCCAGAAGAGTCTAATCAAAGTACCAGTTCCACCAGCATTCCTACTTGAGTGGTTCCTTAAGTCTTTGGTCCCACAATTATCCAAAGACGTCGCGACTTTAGGAGTTTTCTCTGAAGAAGATGCCATCATGAGGGCTCAACAGTTTGAGCTCATCTATTCTCAGTCTGGTTTATTATACAACATCCTACCGGATGCACCATGATCGATACTGGATAAAACTAGACAAAGAGCTGGACCACATGTCGATGGTATTGTTGGTTCAGCACAAACCAAGCCCGCTGAGCAATTGACAAAGCAATTGCAACAATTATCTATACAACACTCAGTGGCTAGCCAGACTACTTCTGTGGCTCCTCCTCCTACCCAAACATTAGAAGTACACTCCATGCAATCGACTAACCCAAAGGCCACAAAGCAGCCTGAAGGGAAGAAACAACAACGAAAGAAGGGTAAGGGCGATAAAAAACCCACTAATAATGCTGGCGGGGACACTACAGAAAAACGGAAGGCGAGGTATCCGTGCAACTTGTGTGTGGAAGACCA